>KN503671.1:0-16036 GCA_000787155.1 Scartelaos histophorus | reverse complement strand
CCTCTCAACATTGTTCAGTTTTAACACAAAAATACAAAACCTGAAATCTGCATGGTGCATGTCTCTTAACAGGTGCATTTTGGGTCCTTGTACAGCACACGGCAGAACTACCGGTATGTTGCACAGTCGCCCTATATGTGGCCAACATATTACTCCTCCTGACTCGCCCACTAATACGTTATTAGACTAATGTGGACAACATCAAATCGGTTGGAGGTTAAACACAACCAAAGGTCACACATAAGGCCACTGGATTATAAGGCCACGGTTGATTTATGAGAAAATGTAATGATTTTAGATGTGCCTTATAGTCCGAAAAATACGGTACAAAAAAAAAAAGTTCAAACATTCAAACAATTCATCTTTTGGCTAATTTTTCGTAGTCAATTAATCTAAACGACAAATTTTCAGAGGTCACTGCATTCGATAAACTGGTTGTTCAGATAATCCCGTTGAGTTTGGTGTCGACTCACCTGCCGCTGCCATTTTCATACCGCTCCAGGGCTGCCAACTTTCCCAAAAACATAAGCGTGAGATTCACAGCAGGAAGGAGGAAATAAGACGGTGACGCCAACGGGGGGCGCCACCTACCATACGTGTTCGAGCTGATGCAAAGACCAGATAGATCAAATAGATTTTCAGCGTGTGAAACTCAAAACCATGATGAAAACAGGGCAAGAAGAGGGAGAGGAAGAGCGAATTTAAGTCAGCAGGGTGCATACAGCAAATACTAGTGGTGTGGAGGGGAATTACCTCAACTCTGACAAGCAAATAGGTGATTCTTAGACCAAAAAACAATGAAAATGTTCGTATTAACCCACTCTACATGATCCTATTGTTTTTATTTTGTACATAAATTAGTTCCTACTCCTAATATTGAAATCTTTAAATTAACCCCTATAACTGCAGGCCTTAATGAGCTTCATTTGACTGGAACCACTCCCTCAGTCCACTTCTTTATGCAGTCTATGGGTCAAACTTTCTTATTTCACCGAGGCTCATTTTTTTTATATATCACAGAACAATATTAACCTCTTGTTTGGTGCTTCACTCAAAAGATTCTGCAGAAATTAGCAATCCTTGACAGTTCCTGGCATATCCACAAGGTCTCTGAAAACATGAATTGCTAAACACAACTAATAAATTATGCATGTCACACTTTCATGGCTATGTTAATTTCTACCATGGTGAAAGACTCATGATCATGATTTCGTCCTTCAATCAAGCAAAGCAACCCTATTCCTCTTTGTCTTTCAGCCTCAACAACCGTGTAACCATTGTTCGTCCCACAAAGGGGAAATTTACATTCTTCTGCTGAATATTTTTGCTGCAAGAAGAGCTGAAGAAGGGTATAAAAATGTGGGGGAAAATGAACAGATTTTAAATTGGTCTTAAATCTAGTCATTTAATTAGGCGAGACAAGGCATGTACAGCACGATGTATACAGGAAGTAATTCAAAGTGTAGACAAAAGATACAATTAAATAAAAACATAAAAAATAAATTAAGAACTAAATCAAAACTAAACTAGAACAAAACCAGGACTAAATCAGAGCAAAGTTAAACCAGACCAAATGGTTTTTAAACCAGGTTTAAACCAGGATTAAACCAGAACTAAACCAGGATTAAACCAGGACTAAACCAGGTCTAAATAAGGTCTAAATAAGGTTTAAACCAGGTCTAAACCAGGACTAAACCAAGATTAAACCATGACTAAACCAGAACAAAATCAGGACTAAACCCTAATTTAACCAGAACTATCAGACCTAAACAAGACTTTAAATTTGATTAAATTTAAATCTGATTAAATTTAAATTTAATCAGACCTAAACAAGGACTAAACCAGGATTAAACTAGGGTAAAACAATGACTAAACTAGAACAAAATCCGGACAAAACACAAACACAACACAGACCACAATTTAACCAGAATTAAGTCAGACTTAAACCAGACCTAAACCAGGATTAAACCAGGATTAAACCAGGTCTACACCTATTTTAACAGAACTAAATCAGGACTAAACTAGGACTAAACCAGGACTAAACCAGGATTATGAGGAGGATGGTCTCTGAGGTCCTCAGAGTGTGCGATGGTCCATATGGCACTAAAATGTCACAGATGTACTGTGGTGCTAGACTGAGGAGAGATTTGTACAAACAGAGCTGCTTTTGGTCTATTCTGAGAGCCACAGAGACCAGAGACCTGTGCACCAGACTTATCAACATATTTAAATATACTTTGAGTAAAATCAACACACAAAATGAACAATAATACAGTGGGTATGACTCATGTGTTATATAGTAGAGTAATTAGACCAAACAAATTGAATTCAGATAATGACTGCAGGTGGATGACGCATATACGGGGCGAGTGGTGTTCACAGTACAGTCTGGCAGCAAATAAAAGTCAAGTCATGTCGTTAAATTGATGTTTTCTACACAGATAAAGTAGCTGTAAACACAATGGGAGCACATCTCGCCTCCACAGCAGCAGCAGCAGCAGCAGCAGCAGCAGCAGGGGCAATGTGCAAATGCAGGTTTATTTGAGTAGATGACCTTTTGGGGTCGTGGTCCCAGGATCAGCCTCCCGGAGCTGGGTTAATTAGCTCGGACAAGAGACGTACATGCACTGATTAACTACAACAAGAGGGCCTGATCTCTGTGAGCTTTTGGTGGAAATGAGCAACCTTGAGCTGCCCAGACTGTCTACAGGGATATGAGAGAGAGAGAGAGAGGGAGGATTTTTAAAGCAGAGCAGCCGCAGCCTCACCTCTGCCAAAATATAACTTCGACTTGAGTCAGTTTGAGCGGTCATCAAAGGAGGGGTTGCCTGGACTTTGTTGTCTGAAAACGTTCGGTTAGAGGTAAGACGAGAGCTGAGAGTTTTGCCGAAAGTAATAAAAATGTAATAGTTGCTCAAAAGAACCTGGGCTTTTAATAAGTGATAAGATAAGGTTGAAAGCCGGGTCAGGTGTTTGTGGGTCGGGAAGTGGAAGAGAGTGATTGAATTGAATTGTACATCTATGCGAAGCAGTTTTGGTTACATGAAAAGGCTGTTTTAAGTATGGTTTGACTGATAAGCAGGTAACACAGCCAGTGCTAGTTTTGCCTGGGAATGTTTCATGATTTCTAGCAAAGTAACTAAGTGAAAATCAAATCTTATTGGCAATGCAAACTTGATAGCTCACAAAAAACTACATACTTATCTAACTGTGATTCTATAATAGTAGGAAATGAATAAAGTGTCTTGCACAAGGACCCTGTGACTGTAAGCACTGACTGGACCTGTTCGTCCAAAAACACCATTCTCAATCATTCAAAACAACGTCTTGTAAGCTTATAATAAATATTACATGGTCAGAGAAATGTAAAGGTGCACTGTAACTTTTCTAGAGGAGGGTCCGCCACCTGCTTGTTTTGATGAAGAAGTTACACAGTGAGGCATTAAACTCATCATCACAAAAAGATGAAGCCAATTTACAAGTCAGATCTATTGAGGGGTGACCCTGCTACTACTAAAAAAACCCTGTACCGTATTTTTGGGACTATAAGGCGCATCTAAAATCATTACATTTTCTCAAAAATCAACCGTGGCCTTATAATCCAGTGGCCTTATGTATGACCTTTGGTTGTGTTTAACCTCCAACCGATTTGATGTTGTCCACATTAGTCTAATAACGTATTAGTGGGCGGGTCAGGAGGAGTAATATGTTGGCCACATATAGGGCGACTGTGCAACATACCGGTAGTTCTGCCGTGTGCTGTACAAGGACCCAAAATGCACCTGTTAAGAGACATGCACCATGCAGATTTCAGGTTTTGTGTTTTTGTGTTAAAACTGAACAATGTTGAGAGGGATCCGGGCATGTTTGATGCCCAAATCACCAACTGTTAAACTTGTATTTTTGTGTTAGCTACAACTGAGAGTTATTGTAAATGACCTGAATAAAGTTCGATTTATCCGACACACGTTTTGTTTCTCTTATTGCTCCTTATAATCCGATGCTCCTTATGTGTGGACAATGACACAGCTGACATATTATTTGATACTGCGCCTTATAATCCGGTGCACTTTATAGCCCGAAAAACACGGTACTTCAATAAACACAAGATAGAAACATTTAATGTAATACTTTGGAATATTTTAGACAAAGCAACAACTTTTCTATTAGGACAAGTAGATGATGGCCCCATACCAGAAAGGTTCTATAATGCACAAAGTACATTTAAAAGCAAAGCACTGAATACTGATTTCCATACTGGCCAACATGTCCTGCATAAAGCTGCATCAATACCAACTTAATTAGCGGAACTGATTTGATCTTTCCGTTTATGTAAACAAAAACCCCTTGCAGCTCCTGTCAGGTCCCATTAACCTCCCACGGCTTTGACCCTGCCCCTTGTATTTGTCAGGGCCTGTCAAAACTGCTCCCCTTCACTGTATCCTTTAGCCTTTATCATCAACAAACACAAAAACCACAGACGAGACCTCGGTATGCAGGTGTCACAAGGTTCACAAGAGACCCACCAGCACCTTTAAACTGCGACAATGAGCGGGGTCACACGAGAAGAGAGACAAAAGCAAATGTTTACGTCTCTGAGAGCTGTGGAAACTCAAAGTGAATACAAAAATATGCCCCATGCAGTCAGCCGCTCTCAAACAGCACAAATTCAACCTCGAATATGCTCTGCCATCTAGTGGAGAATTGAGGTAAAGCAGGAGGAAAAGTGAAGCAATATTTAGTCCATTTCAATGAAAATCTTATTTTAATTGAGTTTGGTAACGTGGTTTATAAACGGATCAACAACGGGAAAAATCTAGCTGTAGATTTGTCATTAATATCACCAATAGTAGTAAAAGTAACGATGCATAAGTAAGGTAATGAAAGTAAAAATACTAATTGTAAAATAGTGTAAATTGCATGCATGCTATTAACTTTAAAATGCATAAATTTAAAACAAAACAGCCTCCTTTTTTGAGCTACTAAAATCTGATTACAGTTTTTAGAAAGGAAGTGTTGCCAAATGACCACTAGAGGGAGCAGTGATCAGACGCTACACTTGCCAAGAGCTCCTGATCTTGTTCATTTCCATACAATGCAGGTGCAGGATGGCATATGAATACATTAACATACAATAGGGTGTTTTTGTCCCTATGCAAATGAAAGTGAAACAGGTATATTGCCATTCTTTTAGATTAAATTATACGTAGAGACTGTATATAGAGGGAATAAGCTACATATTATACAGTATACTGAAGAAAATGTGTATAATTCAGACAGGAGTGCAAAAGAAATTGTCAGTATTAATTCTCAGAGTGTCGCGGTTGAAGTTGTAGACGTGTGGGATTAGTTTTAATCACTGTAAAGCATTTTGTGTTACTTTTTAAGTGCTTAAAAAATAAAGTTTGATTGATTCATAATAGCCGTCCCCAGCTGTTTCTCTCCTATGCAAGATTCATTTTACACAAAGGAGATTTTTTTCTGACATTTAATTCTTGTAGAAAGTTTTGTGTATAAAACAGAGTCGAACAGTACACACTTACCTGCCTGTGGGAGTAGTTTGTAGCTTCTTGGGTTGTAACAAGTATTTTTTGACAATGGGAGAAAAGGAGCAATTGTGTTTTTGTAAGTGTAACAAAAGCAGCAAAAACAGGAGAGAATATTACAAGCAAAGCAGTGAGTAGTCTCATAGTAGCACTAGTGGTGATATGTGAAGTATAGTGTATGTAGATACAGTTGTAGTAGTAGTAGCAGTAGCAGTAGCAGTAGTAGTGGTAGTAGCAGTGGTAGTAGTAGCAGTAGTAGTGGCAGTAGTAGTGGTAGTAGTAGTGGTAGTAGTAGCAGTAGTAGTAGCAGTAGTAGTAGCAGGAGCAGGAGCAGTAGTAGTAGTAGCAGTAGTAGTGGTAGTAGCAAGAGCAGTAGTAGTAGCAGTAGTAGTGGTAGTAGTAGTGGTAGTAGTAGCAGTAGTAGTAGCAGTAGTAGTAGTGGTAGCAATAGCAATAGTAGTTAGGGCTACACAATTTTATTATCAAAATAACTACACCCTTCACAATTTGATAACTGCACTGACTCAAATTGTAGTAGTAGTAATAGTTGTAGCCCAAGTACTAGTATTAGCAGCAGCAGTACTAGTAGCGATAGTAGTCGTTGCAGTAGTAGCTGTAGCTGTAGTAAACTGCCAAAAAAGCTTGGCCAAAATTTAAGCTATAAACACTTAAATCTATCAGAAAATGACTTAAGAGTAAGGAAGATAATTTTACTTGATAATTTTACCTCCAAACTTGAAAGGAGATAGTAAATCTGAAAATAAGATGAATAACCTGATAAGTCTTAAAATCTTGGTCAGATCAGAGAAATTTAGAAGTAGTAGTAGTAGTAGCAGTAGTAGTAGTACTACTAGTGGTAGCAGTGCTGTTATAGTAGTAGTAGTAGTAGTAGTAGTAGTAGTAGCAGCAGCAGCAGTACTACTAGTGGTAGCAGTGTTGTTGTAGTAGTTGTAGTAGTAGTAGTAGTTGTAGTATGAGTAGTAGTAGTAGTAGTAGCAGCAGTACTACTAGTGGCAGTGTTGTTGTAGTAGTTGTAGTAGTAGATGTGATAGAAAAGGCTTTAGTACTTGTTATAGTCCGTGTGTTAATGTTCTGCTTCATGTTGTAAAGGCTCAGTGTGTATTATAAAATCTTTTGTAAGTTGCCCTGTACTTCCTTTGTGTACCATACATCACTGTAAAGTATTTGACCTTCTCAGCATCAATAACAGAAACACAAACACGCCTATAGTTGTGCTTTGTTAACTTCACTGGGCTCGATTGTGTAGTTTAAACGTGTATTTTGCTTTGAGTGAACACAGACGAACACAGCCTGGAGAAGAGGAGGTAGACTGTGAGTAATACTTTAAAACTCAACACTTACCTGGAGAGGGGGAGTCAGCGGGGGAGCGAGGAGGAGAGGGAGAGCAGGGATGAGCAGGGATGAGCCAGGAACGCCGCAGGAAAGGTGACCCGGAAAACCGAGGGCAGGCCGGTGGAGCGCGGTATCCAGTGGAAGCATGAGGGGGAAAAGATGGAAAGAATTAGTGATGAAAAGTCCAGATTTGGGGCGGCTGCAGTTGAGTTGGTTGTGCATGTGCCAGCTGAACTGAAGGACAATGGTTTGGCTTCATACTACTGTTGTGTCCTTGTGCACAACACTTCACACACCATGTATCCAGTGGCTATGCATTCATAAGCAAGGGTTCATGTTTTCTTGATTTAAAGGTCCGAAATGACTCTAGTAAAGGTATGTTTTTGACGTGGAAACATGATTATAAGACAGATCAGATAATAGTGTGGTATGGGCCCTTTAAAAAGCACTATATAAAAGTGATGGTATATTTTTCTTATGTAGACAATAAGAACAAATAAAAGGAGAAGACACATTTAAGCTGATTCAACATTTTCTGTGCTGATATCCAATAAACAGGACCATTCTGCAGCACAAATAACCTTTGCGTATTGGGACACAGCAGAAGATACAAAAGACAAAGAGTTAAAAATGTGTTTTAATAACAAGGGCAAAAAAACTTGGATTTGTGAAGGAACTGGAAGCTGATTACAACTTTACTCCATGTATGTATAATCCATTTTAATTAGAGATTGACATAGGTTTTTTTCATGGTCAATGCAGATGCTGATTTTTTACAAGCCCGAGAAACAGATGGCTGATTAAGACTGACGATATTTTTTCCTCAAATTATCTCATTTGAATTTAGTCCAAACTCATCCACGACCTTGTTTTACTACAACCTGAATAAATGGTCATTTAATTAAAAAAAATATTTTGTTAATGCATTTTTATATAGCGCTTTTCACTCTTTAGCGCTTTTTACAACAGTGTACGCAGACACTGGGGGTGAGGCGGGGTCTTGCCCAAGGACACAACAACAGCATTCATCTGTGGGAGCTGGAATCAAACTGCCAAGCTGTGCCAGTGGATCTGAACCAATGATGTTTATGTAAAGAGTTGGATTTGTACCGTCAGCCTTCGGAGCAGTGATCAAACTAACTGATCTACTGTCGCCCAGAGAAGAGATCGGGCTGTACCATCTTTAGAGTTCAAACTAAACTTTATACATAGACTAATAATTACACATATTTAGACAGCTAAGACAAATAACGGCCACTGCTGGAGATTTAAGGCCGATAATAGATATCGTCACCTTCCTAAAATAATCGCCAAAGTCACATTTTGCCTCAATTTTCCTAAAAAAATGCCATAATTTCAATTTGGGGGGAGTTTTTTGTGTTTCCTGAAAAACCTGAAAAAATGACTTATGCGATTATTTTAGGAAGGTGTCGATATGCTAAAACTGCAAATATCGGCACAATTTTAATATCTTAATGTAGAACAGACCTGGGCTTTGTACAGTTCCTGGTCCACTGGTCGACTCTGATCGGCCTCTTTTAGCCAATTCAGAATCACAAAATAAAGATATTTTATAATTTTACATCATGCATGGACTAAAGCTGCATTACTTTTATTTTCTTTTTCTTTTTTAATGACATTTTTTGTAAGGCAGCCTCATTTTTTCATTGCTTAGTCATAGATAAAAACAATGTCATGCACTGTTTTTTGTTGTTACCGTTTTTTAATAAAGAAATGCAATTATGTAGAATTGAATTAAGCATTTTGACCTGGCCCTACACAGTATTTTCCGTTTCTCGTGTGGCCCAATGGTAAAAATAATTGCCCTCCACTGATGCAGGACATGATTCAGTCTATACAATGAGTATGCGTCTTATGTTACCATGGATCTCTTCGATTAATAAACTACAAAAGCAGGCCCCAGACAACAGACCCCTTTTGTCTGCAGCACTGCACAAAAGTATAGGTATAGATATAAGCCATTATTTATATTATGAAAGCAAGAGAAAAGCAGTGTGGTAAAGTTCAAGAATAGCATACATACATATTCATCATGGTCACATACTAGGCTACATTAAACCAGATAAAAGCAGCTGGTACACGAGTGCAAAACAAAAAGGAACTATTTTCGCTAGTGACAACACTCCACCTTTCATTCTAATGTAAATGAATTCAAACAGGTTGGACTGTTGTGGGAATATATCTTAGTTTTATGCTAATGTACAGTCGCTGTGAGCTTGCTCGCTATTTTAGACAACACAAGGTAATTTAATCAGATACAGCAGAGGTGACAAGGATTTGCAAATGTTATATAATTCCCCAAACTGGCTGACATTTCGGACAGATTTTGGACGAGGCCTGCTGACCCCAGTGGAGGAGTTTGAACACATTCTCACTCAGAACTGAACATAAGGAGCTCTGTAATACATTTTTCTTGAACAATTTTCAACCATATTCTTTGGCCATGTCACAAATCCTAAAAATGTTGATTATTGTGACAAGGAACATATTGATTTGGGAATTTTTGACTATTTAATTTTATGTAAAGAGCCAATATTATTCTGTTTTCTGATGTATGTTAGAAAGTTCCTCATCTTTTATTTTATTTTTATTTTTTTTATTTTTTATTTATTTATTTATTTGATAGGGACAATGCACATTAATGAACATATGTATAAAACAAATGTAAATATGCCAGATTTTAGCTACAAAGCTAATCAAAAATATTCGTGGAGTTGTGTTCCGTTTCATTCACATGTTTAACACACAAATTTTGCAGTTCTTCTCTCAAACAGAAAACACTCTACTCCTCCTTGTGATGCCCTGTGGAAATACAGGAAGTGCTCCACTGTGTTTTTAAACCCCATGCATCTTCATTAGAATCATTTGGATGATTTCAGCCCTGGAATTCCCAATCTCTACTGAACTAAAGGTAAAATGCAGCTCTTAATTTGAAAACTTCACTTCATGACATCACAAAGTGGAACAGACTATTAAAAGAGACTAATAATAAAAGATTAATCAGACATGTGTAAATGAAACAAACGACCTTTAATTCTCACACTTTCCTTCTTGTATATGAGCAGCTTCAAAATCAAACTTTCTGAATCAAATAGCAAAGGTTATGTGATAAAGATAAAGGTGGAATGACTTAATTGCACAGGCTGAAAAAGAATAGGTGAGTAACATTATGTTCGGCACTGAATAATTGTAATTATCAATTCATTTCTTGACGTCTATATTCGACCACCTGAGCTCACTTCAATAGCAGGATTATGAGACTTTCCCTGTTCCTCTGGTAACGAGGTTCACAGCGTTCCTGCTCCTGAGTGTGGTGTAAAACTTCTCACAAAGGAGTCTGTCAGAGATACTGGGCCTTGCTACTCCCTTTAGAGGAAGCACAGACCTGAGCTCCTCTCACTTGTGCCGGTGAGGAAAAAAAGGACAAATCAGACATGAGGAAATGATGAGGAAAAACAGTAGCAGCGGGGGTGTAGTGTGCGTGGTGCGGGGTACGTCCACCCACTTCTCCCACCGCAAAACAATGCAGCAGGACACATTTTGAAAGCTCGTGGCCATTGCAGGTGGGAGCAGGACTGCAAAATGTACAAAATGTATTATTATATTACCGGGCTGGCTCCTTTATGTTAGTTTATTTAAAAAAAAGTTGAGTATGGTCGATGACGTCAAGAATCGTGTACCCCTTAAAAAAAACCACTACAATATTGAGTAGTAGTAATCATGCAAAATCCAAATACTAAATCCAAATACTAAAATAAATAATTATGGTGCTAATATAATAATTCTGTATTAATCTAGTGCAGTCTTTCTCAATCTGTGGTCCATGTTCTGGTGGTACTTTGACAGCTCTTCAGTTTTTGACTAGTTTAGAGTTTTATTCATTTTGTTCTCTATGTAATCATTTGTTTAGAACTACAGTCGAAATTATGCAGTCCACTTTCAGAAGCCTAGATTAGACCTGGATTAGTCCTATTACACACTTCATTTAGACCTGGTGGTACTCGGAAACGCAAATGTTTTCAAGAGGTACTTGGTGGTAAGTCTGAGAGCCACTGATCTAGTGGAGACGCAATTTTAATTAGAATAAGAGATGTATTATAACTGTAAATGTTATTCCTTTTAAAATTATCTCGCCTATAACTTGACCTTATGAATGCTCGTCTCCGTGGATACAGATATGATTAATGCCATACATGGGAACATTCTGGACAAGCAGGATAAAAGCTATACAGTGCACCTTTAACAAACAGCAGGGGGCAGCATAGCGTAGTCCTGCTGTCGTATTAATGGTGCACTGTGTAACTTTTTTGATGAGGGGTTAAGCCATATGTTGGTCGTCATGGAGATGTTATTGCGTAATATCACAGTTTGGTATGAATATATCAAACTAGTATTTAATCTCAAAAACGCCTTGATAAAAACGCATTTTTACTGTGAGTGGGGGGCCCTTCACCACAGATCTGACCTGTAACTTGGCAAGGTGGAGCTGAGGAATAACATCTCCATGGAGACAAAATAAAAAGCCTCAACTAGAAAAGTTACACAGTGAGAAATCATAATCATCCGGTGTAACTCTACCTACACATTTTTAACATTTGATCTAGCGATAATAGCCTGTATCTAGTACTTTTGGTCGTTCTACTTGAGTAATATTCAGAAAAGTATATGAAATCCCAAATCTCTAATACAACAGAGTGAGAAACGCCTCTGTGCCTGTAATCCCTTCAGTGGGAACAGAACTTTGCAGCTTGCCTGACTTGTACCGCTGATAAAAAAGTACCTCTTCTCTTGCCAACCTCGAGCCCAACAAAAGCTGCTGTGCTTTTTAAGAACTGAGCGAATGTTCCTTCTTTCAAAGTTACGGCGCTTGGGGAGCCTGCCAGCAAAACTTTGGCCACTTAAAAGCGACTTGATCAAGAAATGATTAGTGACAAAATGAAACTGACGGATGAAAATGGAAAATGAAAGACCAATTTCTGGGTATAGCTGTCTGCGCGCTATAGCATGCAACTTTTCTTTCTGAAGGTCTGCCAACTGCTCGTCTCCATAGAGATGTTATTGCTTTGCCTAGAATGCTCCAAAATATGGCATTAAACATCTATCCATGCATTAATTTCTCATAAACATGTATTCTCACTGTTAAAGAGACTGAATCTCCGCAGATCTGACATGTAACTTGGCGCTGTGGTGTCACCAGCTTCCCTCCAGATAGATTAGTTTAATATTTTGCTATTATATTTTTATTACATTGTGAGCTGCTGTGTCTGAGTTATTTCCCTTGTGGATAAATAAAGTCTACTGAGGAACATTACCGGCGAAGCGATAGCATCTCCATGGAGACAGGCAGTTGGCATAGTTAGAAGCAAGTTACACCGTAGCAGAGTGATTACAGATGAGCAATGACTGTGTGTTCTTATGCCTTCTTTAATCGCTTCCAGCTTTTTAATATCGCCCATCTATCAGTTTCCATGAGCCAAAAACCGCGGGGAAAATTCGCACTTTCTCAAGACGAGACAACACTGGATGCGTCCGATTTCACTGTCAGCAACAGCACAACACCAGACAGTTCAAATCCTAAAGCCGCTCAATCACACAAGCAGCCTGTCTCCTCCGATGCATTTCAATCATTTTTTTTTCAAAAGAGAAAAATGAGAAAAATAAGACACGGAGCCCAATTTCTCACCCCTCACAGTATTTTAGGAACAGAAGTCTACACATGTTAAATATGCACCGGGCAGACTGAGCCAAAAAGCTTGTATTATTGTATTATTCAGGGGAAATGGGGCCATGTGAAATGATGGCTGCGTATGGTAAAATGAAAGCACAAATGCAGGAGCTACGCTTCGGAGAGATTGCTGTAGCGTCTGGTGTTTTAGCCTAAATCTGTTTTGATAAAAGAGCTAAAACTGGGACTTCAACGGAGCCTCAATGTTGCACTTTAGTTTTGTTGCCCGAGCTGCCCTGGGGCAACAGACCCAAACCTTACAACAGCATGTACACCGGTAAGGTGGGTGGAGTGTCTTGCCCAAAGGAACAAGGAACAGCAGTGGGCAATAACAGTAGATAGGATTTAATAAGTGTACATAGTGTCAAAATATAGTCAAGTTAATGGGGTTATTAAACGAACTACAATAATATTCTCTTCAAATTTAATGTATTAAAATAACCTTATGCTGTTGATGTTTCCTATTCTCCAGTGGTTCTTAAACTTAGAATAGCAACACTATAATTTCCCCATTGTGGGACTAATAAAATGTTTATTTTATCTTAATCAGTAATGACTGTCAATCATTATCCTTAGTATCAAAATAAAGCTTGATATTTTAGTATTGAAACAACATGTGTGAAAAATCCCTCAGTCGTCCAGGTAGAATCCATGGCAAAAGGAAAATAAATTTGTCAACTGGACAAAAGTTATTTGGTCGAATACGTTTCGCAGCTCATCCAAGCTGCTTCTTCAGTTCTGGGCACTGAAGGAACTGAAGAAGCAGCTTAACTTTTGTCCAGTTGACAAATTTATTTTCCTTTTGCCATATTGATACAACACTAAATAGTACGTAGTCACTAATGGTCATTTCCACATACAGAATACTTCATTTAGACTCAAGTAAATTGCCTGCATGGATAAATACATTTGTTCAATTGAAATAGTTGGGACAAACCCAAATTGCTAAACTGTGCATCAGTGATTCCCAAACTTTCCTGACTCAAGTACCTTCCATTAATGGCACAAAAGGTTTTTTCATAAAAAATAAACCTGTTTAGTAGTACATTGCCAGATAGAACTATTATATTTTCTTGTATTACATAATTATCCTGCAGAAAAAAAAAACATGTTCAAGGATTTCAAATGCACCACAAAGACTATTTTACAGCCTTTTTGGTTGCTGGTCTGTCACCTGCTTGTTTCTATGGACGTACCATTGCTCTACCTAGAAAAAGAGCAGGAAATAGAAAGGTTTAATCCCAAACTGTGAAACATTCCAGACAAAGCAACAACATCTCCACAAAGAAAATAAAAAGTTACACAATGCACCTTTAAAGCTGCAGTATAGCACAAAGCTCTGGTCTTAGCCTCTGATTTTCGCTCTTTGAGGTAACACTTGTTTTCCTCATGTTATTGGCTCAGACCCTTCACACTGCCATCATCAGGCTGGGAGTGTATCAGCTCGTCACTTGGATCAAACAGGAACTGAAATCTCCAGTGAAGAGTCTAATTCTTTAAACAAGGAGCAGAGGGACCCAACTCAATCAGCTCACAGCATCTTTGAAGCTTCACTCTGGATTAAGGCCAGACTCTGGGTTTAATGACAAAGCCCTTTGGTTTTCTCCTAAAAGATGGAGGATAGACTGTCTGCTTAAAAGATCTGGGGAAAAAGCACTCAACCGTGAACAAAGTAGAGCAAGAACAATTTTGTTCTGCATTTTGAATAAGGTTGGCTGAGGTGGTTTGAAGTTTTAACTCTGTAGTTTTTCATTTGGGAATCAGATTTTTTGCACTGCTATAAGTTTATTTGCTATGCTTATGTCAGTGGATGCAATAATGTCACTAGATTCAGGATTTCCTTAAATGTTAGACTTCTGATTTCAAGAACATCTTCAAATTTAAGTCTGTCTGAATGAAATACGTGAAATCCACATTGGTTTTAAACACTACTTCCTGTATGTACCACAAATTATCTCAAACTATATTAAGTATGGAGTATAAAGTATAAAAATATTAAGTATAAATATTAAGTACAGTATGTATTTTCCTGTAGGAGGCACATCTCTGGAAACAGGAAGTTAAAATCATACTATGGAACAATTACCATAAAGATCAATGGGTTTTATGCAATACTGTGGAAGATTAGAGCCAAAAAGCAGGATGAGGCTCTTCTCCAGACCAAATAAGAGTCAGGTTTGTGGAAATGCAAGCCCACAGTTTCTCAGTGCAGTTCAGTAGACAAATACATGTGGCGTTAAGTAATAATTGGAAAAGAAAAACACAAAATAAGCACTTTTTCTTTGATTTCATGTCTTGAGCATAACTGTCCTAGCTTACATCCAGATTCTCTTTGCAGTACTTCATAAGGTAAATGTACCAGCAACAGGCAGTGGAGAATTTCACAGTGAGTTATGGTATTTGACACAGTGAGTTACTTGACAGTACTTGACAATAGACGTAGTGATGGCACTTCCCAAACATCCTTCTTGCATCCACAAACAAAGCTGAGGTTTGAGCCGGAGCCCAATGATTTCACGTCTCGAGCGTAATTGTCCTAACGTATATCCTGCATCATTTTTTATTTTCCCCATAATTCTCTTTGCAGAATGCACTGGCAACTGGTAGTAGAGAATTTCACATTGAGTTATAGTATTTGACAAAAGACTCAGTTTTGGCACTACCCGAAAATCCTCCTCGCGTCTACAAACAAAGCGGATGCCGTGTGTGGCTGTAAAGAAGACGTAGCATCAATCTGCATCACATCAATGTCAAAAAAGTGATTGCTAAAAACCACCACTGCCCGCTGGCTCCCCCAAAGCCGAGCGTACGCAGTGACAGATCTCATTTCCTCTCACACAAATGGGCCGTCCCAGAAGGAGATGAGGCCAGAGCTCGAAGCCAATCTGAGTAAACAAACCGAGTCAGCATTTTCAATCATTCAGGACAAACCCGAGTCTCGCAGTAAGAAGGATCCAGGCAGTTTGGAGCTAATTAAAATCACTGAGAGAATTCCAGTTGGCTAATCCTCTCCCTGCTGCAGTCGTGAAGTGGGACCCGCCGGTGCCGAGGAAAAGGCTCTCGAAATCTTCATTCAGAAAGACGGGATTTCGGAGGAGAGCTTCAATTTGCTTCGCTCAATTTCGGAAAAAATGGGTCGTTTTAAAGTAACTTTTCTGATGGGTGGTTGGATTGTGGAACATTTTTGACAAAGCAATAACATTTCCATGGAGACGGGCACGTGGGGGGTCCTCCGGTGGAAATGTTACATAATGCAACTTTAAACAATTCGGTGATTTCTGAATTAATATACAGGATAATTAGTTGGAAATGGTCTTCATCAACATCAGAGCTACTATAAAACAACACTGTGATGATAAACAAACAATGCAATGATTTGGTTTTAAAATGA
>KN503664.1:13877-26614 GCA_000787155.1 Scartelaos histophorus | reverse complement strand
TTCCCTATTATCAAATGACCAATTACATTGTCTTATAATCTAATGTCATACTTGTATGGACAGTTATAAACAAATTAGAATGTATCGCTTATACAACATGCTATCTTTTATATTTCCATTACCCCTGCTGGCCACAGTTAGAGTTTAATGTATTTTGCAGAAAACTGTTCTGAGCAGTGTGGACCTGATGCTCTGGTCTCTGATGCAGTAGATGAGCACGCTGAGGCCACGGGGCAGTATCATGATGAGCACAAAGAGGGTGGCCTGGATCCGCACATATGTGAGGCGGGTCAGAGCCATGGCCTCTGCCAGGCCCACGAGCAGAGGCATGTAGATGGTGGCCGATAGGCTCAGCACCAGCTGGAACAGGTGCAGGAGCAGCGTGTTTCGAGCTTTTACAGAGGTTTCAGAGGCACATCTGTGTGCCACCCTCATTACCATCACATAAGACCACAAGATGGCCACTGCAGAAAAACCAAAAATGAAGGAGATGTAGCCTTGATCATATTCCTTGGCCATAGGCGCAATCCTGATGACCAGACTGCTGCAGTAGTCGTTCATCATCAGAGTGTCCATAGTGTGAAAGGGAAATTGCATCAGGAGCCCCACTCGCACCACTAGGTTTAGGAGGCACAGGGTCCACAATAGCAGCAGAGCCACTTTGGTCCTGCGCAGTGTGAGCAGAGTGGCATGGTGAAGCGGTAAGCACACCGCCACATATTGCTCCATAGACATGAGCAGCACAGTGAGCGGGGACACCTCATTGGACACATCGATGGAGAGTGTGATGAGGGCGCACACGGGGAAGTACAGCATGGTGCGAGTGCCCGCCATCAGGTAAAGCGCCTGACTGAAGAACATGTGTAAAGTGTCTGCCAGCAGCAGGTTATACAGGAGACAGTATCGAGGGGTCTCCCTGAAGACCGCCTTAGAGCGCAGTAGACACAACATCAGGAAGTTCACCAGAAAACACAGCACACACGATAATGTGACGACAAAGGCAAAGATGGCACGCTCCACCATGGACATGTACTGCCCTGCGTCAAGCTCAGAACTGTTACTCATGCTTATCCTCAAATCTCATTCAAACAAGTAAACAAATACACAATTATAACAACAAGCACGCCATAATTAGACTATTAATGGACACACAGTATGCTACAACAATGAAATTGTATAGTTTCAGCAAGACTCCATGTAAATTTAGATATTCACTCTGTTTCAACTTACAGCTATAATGCTGCTCTCTGTGTGAAACAGAAACTAACACATTTCAACATCTTCTCTGCAGAATAAGCAAAGTGAATTTGCCACTCGATATGTGGTAATGCACTTCATTCACACCAGAATGGCCCTAGATTGTGCACTGTAGAGAACATTAAGCCACAAGTATGAGATTAAAAGTTAGTTTGTGTAGTCAGTATCAAACAAGGATCAGGTTTAACAGTGGATTTTATGCTCTGGTATAACTTTCAAAATTGTATCTAGCCTTTAAATGATTTTTGACATAGACACATTCTAAACCATTACATTTTAGTGGAATTGTTTGTCGCGATTGGGAGAGACATTATGTGGATTTAACTTGGGATTATTTCTCATAAAAACATCAAATAATACAAAACACAGACCCCCCATCTTCAAACAAAAAAGACTAGCCTAACCTGTGAGACTGTAAAATAGACTAGAGTTGGGTCAAAGAAATAAATCTTTGGTCAAACACAGGGTCAGAAGTCAATGTGAAACACGACAATATAATAAAATAATAATATATATTATTTCATTATATTCATTTACATTTTTGAAAAATTGGTAAGTTTTGTTTTGTTTTGGTTTCACAACAAAAACAGGATAAAACCAGGGCCAAACCACTGTGAACTCATCCTCATAACACAATCATATCATATTGTATCACAATCATAATCATTAGCAAGTACCAAAATTTGATTAAAAAAAATGTATGCACAAAGAAAAAAAAAAGAATCCCAAAACACTTAGAAAAACGAGATCTACCCATAGGTAACATTTAAAAGTAATATTTGTTATTCAAAATTCTATTAAGTAAACATCCAAGTGCTATAAAAATATAAACAACTAATAGTATTTCAGCATAAATCTGGGGATATCCAAAAATGAATGTTCCAAAATAGGAAGATTGTGCTCAGGCACAAAAACCTGCCACAATCTTGCATTTCAAATGTGTGAGGTGCTGCTGCTCTTGTCTGCTCCTGTGTGCTCTTCTGAAAGCCTCTCTCTTTGAGCTGATATCTGAGAAGACTCAGGTCTCCCAGAGGAGCACAGTGCTCCTCGAATCATCTCCTTAGTCTCCACCTCTTACAAAGTGTTCCACTTTTCACTGAGAGAAGACAAAATATATTGCATATTAAATGTTGCCCCCCAAATTGAAAATACGAAAAGACAGGATTTTAGAGGACATGAATAGAAAATAAAATATTTTGAGGGTTTTTAAAATTGGCAGCCAACTGTATCAAACTTTTACTACTTTTTAACAACTTTGGAGTTCAGAAAAGACACATCTCAATTATCTTTTTTTTAATTAAATTGGTCAAAAACCAACAGAAATACCTCACAAAGGCATAACTTTATTGAATTTAATTACTAATAACATTGGGCTTTACATTTCCATTTACTTTTCCATCCTTTGTCCCACATTTGGCCTCATCAATACTAAACAGGGATCAAACCAAACATATTTCTACTATACATTTCTATTTCTGGCCTGACCTGGAAGATAAACCTTCAGAGATCTGATAGTATTGGGCTTTGTCTGTTATAATTGATTAGATTTTTAGTCCCTGTATTTGACAAATCCTTCAAATCCCAAACCATGATAATGGTCTGGTGTATCTTGTTGGTTGCCTGCAATCTAGAATACACACTTCTCCAATACTTTATGAAGATAAGTACGGTAACCAGTTAATATCCCTGAGTTCAAATGGGAGTAATTGATAGGTGGATTAACCAGAGGCATGCATGGTCCGTCCATATTAAAACAAATGTGGCCGTTTACAAAGTAAGTAAACTCTGCACTAAACTCTGCTAATCTGAGGTGAGAGAAATCTGTTCTTGTTCTGAATGATGGCAGGTGAACAATGAGCTCGTCTATATACAGTCTATGGGTGCAATGGAAAGAATGGTGAGATAACTGATATACTTTGTATAAAAATACAGATATCATTCTAGATTTGCCAACCTTGCTGAGGATAAGTCTACTCTGAAGTCTGAAGTTATGGCTGAGTTATCCAGAGACCTTTTCTGAGTCACAAACAACACTGAGAAAAAAAACAACTTTGGTCTTTGTGGATTTGAGCTCCGGAGATGGACTTGTTTCCTGTTTACATTGTCATTAATATTTGATGTTGTGATTCTTAGTTGCATTTTAGATAAGGCTTAATGAGTCTTCAGAGAACATACTGAAACAACAAGAATAAACAGTACACTGCGGAGTAAACACTCTCAAAAAGAAAGATCATACTTTTTACATTGAGGCAAAAACTGTAACTTGAATTAGAAGAAGTGTCTTGCTCAAGGACAGAACAATAGTACATCTACTTGTGAGGCAACCTGTAACCAATTAAAATGTACAACTTACAAACACGTGCAGCGCTTCATGCTTAAATGCATGTATTTAAATGATGAATTATGTGAAGTGTGTTTTTATCGTGTTCTTTGTACTTCATTGCCAAGGGTGCTAGTATTACTGAAGGACACAGTAAAGTAAGTAAACGTATATATTTACTGTCTCTCTGGACCTGTCTGTTTTACATATGTTTAGCTGGAGGGAGCAATTATATGTGCCAATAGATAGAAGTTCTAAAAGCTTCCTAACTAGTGTTTAAATTTTCCGAGGTTTTTGCTGGTTTCCCTTTGTGATTGAACATGACAGCGCATTGCATAAGGCTCATTATAGGCGTCTTTAATGTGGCGCTGGAATATAAAGAGTCTATTATGTCTTTAAGAGTGGGCTGCGCAGGGAGCTGTGGTGGTGGAGCATGTTTTAGACAACATAGCATTCAAAGGGGATTTTCCAGT
The DNA here is from genome assembly GCA_000787155.1 of Scartelaos histophorus. Classification (NCBI taxonomy): domain Eukaryota; kingdom Metazoa; phylum Chordata; class Actinopteri; order Gobiiformes; family Gobiidae; genus Scartelaos; species Scartelaos histophorus. Next base: position 22,564 of record KN503664.1, on the reverse strand, counting down.
GTTGCTGTTGTACATTAGGCTGCAGGTTATTTTGGGCGTCTGGTCATCATGTCTCAGGTTTCTAATGACAGTCCTTTCTACGTACTCAGACATAACAGTGGTAAGACATAATGAGAATGTAGGCCTGTTATGATTATTACTATACTGACTTGTATTTTTGGGGGTTAATATTTATTGTGTGCACCTTTTCTATGCATTAGAGGGAAATTTTTGTTTTATGATAAGATTTAAGCTGTAAAAATGTATTCATAACTTCTATGACTTATTATGTTTCATCCTGCTATTGATTTATTGTACATCATGATTTATTTCTTTATTTATTTTTATAATATTTTACATTTGGAATAGTTTTATAATAGTTTAGTAGCATAAATGAATTTGTATTTGCTTTATATCACACGTCAAAATTTGCAATTGTGACAGGCCTATAAGAATGCATTGTATAATACTTTATATAATGCTTTTGAGAGATTTACTTACTCTGCGTCAGAGTAAGTAAAAGTGTGTCACCGATCGGCCCGTACTAACCCTCAGACCACTAATCACATACTCTTATACAGGGCACAACAGCAGTGAGTGATACTATTTCCAGAGGTTGAACCGTCAACCTTTTGGTAAGTGAGCAAATTTACATCTCCACCATCGACTGCTGCTACTCCAACACAGATTACACCACCCAGAACTGTTATTTGCATTTATTTATACAGTATAAGTGACAACATTAAAAGGCTGGTTAGTGGTTAGACGTACCACAAATCACTCACACAGGGTAAATGCATTTGCTTACTTTTTATGATGAAGGCCATCGAAATTAGCAGCTCCTGAATCCCTTTTACTACAAGTCTTTCTTTACCCATTAAACATCCATTTACTAGTGCATTGCCATTTATAACTTAAATATATATTTACTAACATTACCCTACAGCACATGTGTCAAACTCAAGGCCCGCGGGCCAAATGTCGGTGTGACTGTGACTGTGTTCAGCCTTTTAAATTTGACAATAGTTTAAGCAGCATTTTGTCGTTGTCTTGAATCCTTTAACTGTCTCTCATGACACAGTAACATAATCAGCAATGTTCCTACAATACAAATTACACTTTTTATTAGTCTAACTAATAAAAACGACACAATGAATTTTTTTGGAAAATCTGGAGCAATTTGCTTTAAAATCATAAAAAGTTATAATTTAATTAACTGATTAATTAAAATATATTAAATAGATTTGCATTTATCTGTACAAATATTTGTACTATTTTTGAGGAATATATGCCACAAGTTTTCTGATCTGGCCCCTTTGGGATTGAAGTAGGTTGGATATGGCCCCCGGACCAAATGAGTTTGACACAACTGATCTACAGGAACATTATTGTTGATGTAAAATATACTACAAACAGAACAGAACTCATACATGTCATAATAAAGAATCTGTTAATCACTGTTGCACTTTAAACCTTATGACGCTATTCTCTGATTTATGTTATAATGTTGTTTTCTCATCAAAAACATACCTGGAATTGTGTTTTGCTTCACTCACACATGTTTAATACACACATCCAGAGAATTAATTCAAACAGAAAACACTCTGTTCCACCTTGTGATGTCATGCAGTAATACAGGAAGTGCTCTACTGTGTTTTTAAACTCTCTTTCTGCTTCAGAGACGTAGCCAAACTAATGATAAAGAAACAAGAATATGTGACTAAAACCAAACACAACTCCAGGTATATTTTTGAGGAGGTAATAACATTATACAATGGCTTAAAGCTGAAAAGATTACATTTTGTGAAATATAGGAACTTAAAAACCTAAAGATCTAAACACCCTCTTCTTCTTATGGTAAACTCATTCAAACACATTGGCCCCAACATTCAATTCTTTTACAAGCCCCCCACTTTCACCGCTGAAATAAAACCTACAGTTTCACACTGATTCCAGCTCAAATTCAGAGCTGCCACTTTCTCTGCTTCTCTCCAAACCTTGAACTCTCAAAGTCAAGGAAAATTCATTGTTATTTTCTTTGCGTCTGGGGTCACAGGCCTCGCTAAAAGTGCAGCGCTGGAGAACTCACTGCCATATCAAATACAACAGGACACGTCAGCTGCTCAGTTTTCCCGACCGCTGCCGTCTCGGGGAGCACACACACTGAAGCAATTAGCTCTGGCCTTGTGGTCAAATAATAGAGTGTAGGCATTTCTGGTGATTTGGGGCAAAAGACGATACTGCGATCCACTTCTCCGGGCCCTCCATGTGTTTCGGCTTTGCACTAGACATGAATGCAGCTCCTTCCACACCCAAACTCAATTGAAAACTCACCACAAAAATCTGAACGGTAGGCACTCACATTTTGGATGGTGTTATTAGAAGTCATGAGTTTCTGGGAGCAGTGACTCAGGTGAGAGGCTAAAGGCTTGTTTTTAGCCTCAGAGCTAAGTAGGGCTGGGGGATTCATGTGATTTTTTTCCCTCATATTGATTGATCGATCACAATTTTAATTTTAACACAGAAAAGTTTGCATCATTTATATGCTTTTCAAAGGTGTACTGTGTAACCTTTTGTTTTATCACCTGCTTGTTTCTGTTAATATGTCTCTGATCTTACTGGAATGTTCCACAGTATGACATTAAACAGCTCTACCTAACATTTATTCAATTACAGGTGGGTTTATAACTCAAAAATACCTTGAAAAATAGGCATTCCGAGAGTGAGTGAAGCTGCCTCTCCACAGAGCTGACCCGTAGCAATAAAAGACAAAGCAATAAAATCACCAAAAGCATTTGACAGACTCTCCACTAGAAAAGTTAATCTAGTACAGCTTAATAAATAAATACATAAATATGCTTTTAACATATCGAATTGTGGTTTATGGTTCAGTTATATGAAATAGGTTACATGGGAATTAAAGGGTGTGTAGTTAAAAATGTTAGAAGACTCATCTGGATATAGGACTTAGACTTTTTTGGGACTATAAGATATAACTTGGGGTGGTCTAATGTACCTATAGCAAAAACCTAATCAAAATGTTAAAACTAGTCACTCATTTGAACAAAAAATCGTGATCATAATTTTGATTTCTCCATAGAAGCCATTGATAGGTTTCAGATGACATCATGACATTCTACAGGCCAATGTTATTTAATAGAGATGGAGGCAGCTAAAATAAATTAAATTAAAATTCTGATTTCTGTTGTAATATAGTAAAAATTGTTATAGTAAGTATTACATCTTCATCACATTCTAGACCCTAAATCTACCAATAAACGTCTAAAAAAACCTAAAAAAAACAATCAACCCACAATATTGTTTTAGCAGCTGCAACACATCACCGAAAAGTGTCACGGAATATGTATAATGCCAATACTGCAAACCTTAACTTTATGAAATTGTCAAAGAAGTAGCAGTTCTTCAAGACAGCTCCTGTGTCTTAGTGGCAGTATGAAGTAGTTAACCTCCACTGACCTTCATTTAACAAGGGAATGAGTCAGAAGTAAGTCCTTCAGCTGAGCTCTCCTGCCCCCATCCTCAGTTTCACATGTGTTCACAAATGGTAACAACTGGTAACAAAAAAAATACATAAAGACATCCAAAAGCACCAATGGAACAAGTTACATCTTCTGAATAATATACCTCTGGAAATCAAGCTCATGTGTTGACATTTCCATTTTCTATCACTATGTCAAACTGTGGCTTTAGATTTCAAGAATTTTTTTTTTTTTAGATATGAATTTTTGACCTCATAGGGAAGAAATGTAATTCATCCTTTCCAAACTAGGAATATTTTTTTAGATTAATGAAGAGATATGTCGATTTACAATTTAAGGGTTATTTAAATTTAATCTGCACTCAATTATTTATGAAAGTCTAATTCCAAAATGTTAATTTACCAGTCTGAATGGGTATTACTATTGCCTGGGAAATCCAAAATAAATCTCTATATTTAGTCACCACGCCCTTCATTGCATCTCAAGCCAAATGGCCAAATGTGCAATCAGATTTGCTGTATTTTTTCAGTGACACATGTAAAACGAAGGAGCTCCTTGGTCATTTACAAATAAAATCATCTTAACAGAGTTTAGTGCTTGGCTCATTGATTCGACAAAAATCCACAATGTTTTTCAGACCCAATTTTCTTTTTTTTCTGAGACAAATGGACCATGCATGTTCCTGATTTGTCCATCTTGTCAATCATGCCCATCAGAAACGTGTAGATTTTACAGACTCACATCTTTGCAATGAAGAAGTGTATTCTGGATCCCATGCAAGGATTTCTCATACAGGTGTCAAAGGCAATATATATATTTTTTTAAACTACGATTTCACATTGTGGCACTCCTCATTCAAAAATATGTGAGTGTTTTAGGTGAATTGGTCTCTAGTGAATGAGAGTAAATGTTTATTTGCCTGAGCCAGTCCATTTGAGGCCCGTAGATGCTGGGATAGACTTCTACCTTTGACCCCTGACAGCCCTGACCATCAATCCAACACCACCACTGTCAAGAAAGGCAAGCTGCAATAATCTATGACCCATCTATACGAGGCAAGTTACAATTCTTAAGGTCAAATAAAAGCAGAGGCACATGGCCTTACATGGCAAAATGAACTATAAACACCTTGTAAATTTGGTATTCCTTATGAAACAAACAACTCAGAGAAGTCATTTTGATGTCAAAGGTGAAGTGAAATTGAAGGTGACCGTGTACTTGTCTCGTGATTGTTTAGATAAGGTTGTCAGCAACACACAATAAAGCTCTACATTCATCAAAACACCTCTGCAGCACTTGAAGAGTAGACAGACTGCAGCCTAAACATTTATGTTAAGGCAACCATCAGCGGTAAATGCACACTTCTAATGACATATAGTCAAGTCATGAAGCACTGTCTCTAATTGTGTTGCATGTCAAACTGTATTACAGGTCTACACTAGGTGACTTTTCTTGTCTACTGGAAGATGGTTGTTACTTTGCCCATGTGACAAGGTTGAAAGTTGTCAAAATACAATCTAGCTTGTGTAATTACTATCTGTTAAGGCCCCCACAGTATTTGGAATCTTCTGTTGGCAGGGTGGTTATCTCAGTACATCTGAATTAATAGAACTTGTCTAACATAAATTTTCAGGGTTTGTTGTAATCGTATTGGAATTAATTGTGTTGTTTTATCAAGTTGTAAACATCAGGCAAGGGAGTAATGACATTGTGTTACATTGTACTTTTGTACTTAAAATGTACTGCGTATATGTTGTCATTATAAGGGCTGAAGCTGAAGCCAGTCCAACATTGTAAACATTGCTATTTTCGTGGTTGTTCCAGGTATTATTAAATTCAACATTAGGTCATATGTATCTGTAATATTGTACTGTGCTATACTGAAATGATTGTGCTTTTTGATTTATTATAAACCACTATAAAATTAATTCCGCTTCTCTTCTTCTAACCACCTGTGCTAGTTTTGTGGTTGTTCCAGATCTTTATATAAAAGCTATAAAATCCTCAAGAGTGACCTTGTCCGGGTCTAACTCAAGAGGTTACACCTGGAATGTTCCACAATGTGACATTAAACTTATCTATTTTATCATTTATTGCACAAAAAACTTGAAATTTACAGTGAGCAGAGTCGCCTCTCCACATATCTAGTCTATTTCTTGGCTTGGTAGCGTTATGTACTTGTCATCTTGACATAAATATGCGTAGTTCTGTTTTGTTATTGAAGAGTCCAGGCAAAGAAAGCAATAACATCTCCACAGAGGCAAGCAGCTGGTTAATCCCTTTACCAGGAAAGTTATCGCATCATATATGTTCACAATGTTTATTCCAACAGGGGGAGTGGAGACAGATTAGCCAAATTATGTCTTAAATTATGACTACTACGGGGTTAAGAACATGTACAAAATAGTTATCCAACATAAACAGCTATGAATCTTCGAACAGAAAGATTCGAAACAAGCTCACAGCTGGACAGACAGATCAGTGTCGGCTAAAAGTGTCCAAACATAATTTAGCAATTGGAAAAAATTCAGATTAAGTCCAAATTGAATGTATGGTCAGCTGGTGGACGGTGGGGGTTCTTGCACTTAACAAATGACACGTCTTTCATAAAAATAAACTATTACAAAGATGAAATGCAAAAGAAGAAGAGCGCAGAAGTGAAACAGAAAAAGATCAGTGCAGCTCGTGATGGTTATGCTTTAAACAGACCAACAGCTCAACTTTTCCATTGACACAACTTACCACATCTACAGGCAAGGCATCTCACACCATAGAGGAAACCAGATACTCTTACTGGGGCTTAACGGGTTTGGAAAAATATCTGCATGTGATTTTTTCTGACAAATACTCTATTGCAAGCTCTTTTAGTTGTATAAAATCAAGATTCAGTTCATGGTCCACATTAGGAATTGTTTACATTGCAAAGCACATTGAGGTTTAACCAGTGCAATAATGCATTTCTGAACGTTTTTCGAAGTCTAAACAGCCACTGAGAAAGAATCATTTGTTAGCGGACGACATTACATCAACTAAATAATTACAGCCTTTTCCATTTGTGACCATTACTGCTCCTGACAAGTTGAGCCAAAGTACTGAAAAACGGGGCAAATACAGATCACTCATTCCCTACAGGGTCAATTCAACATGCAGTACTTTGGATATTCCTTACCCTCCTCAGTCTAGCTCATATTTCTTATACTTCATACACTCATTTCATATTAGTAATTATAGTTAATATTAGCATTCCCCTTGTAATTAGTAACTGGACATTGATTTATAATTTGTCTCATCCAGTGGTGGAAGGGAACAAAGTAAAAGTTGTAAAGTACTGTACCTAAGTATACATTGTAGGTATCTGTACTTTAGTAAAGTAGTAAGTAAATTATAACGGGATGTGTTTTACTTTTACTTCACTACTTTTGAGTGCAGGTATCTACTTTCTACTCCACACTACATTTTAAAACAGGACTTTTTTAAAAATAATTTTATCAAACAGAACTACACAAATAAAAACACTGATTTAATTGTTTCTATTGAACAAATTTCAGCACAAATCTATATCAAAATCACTACATTTGAAGCTTTCTTAGATCTCTATGTGAAATACTTTTACTTTTCACTCTTTAAGTACATTTAAACAGATACTTTTAGTAGGTTTTTCCACGTGATCCTTGAGTATTTCTTTGCTCTGGTATCTGTACTTTTACTTTGGTAACCACACAAACTTCTTCCACCACTGGTCCCCTCAAGTAGTAAAAGTATGGTGTTTGAAAAGTACTCAAATGAAGTGAGAAATAAGAACTATCCACCTCTGAGTATAAAGCTTACAGATTGTTTCCTCTTCTGTCTTCTCCCTCATTTCTACACATCTTTGTCTTTCAGCTGCGGTCTGTGTTTCTGAGATGGTAAACGCATTAACACACGGCTGGACAAAAGCTCAGACTGACGGGCGTCTCAGGCCTTTTACCTTTGAGATAACACAACTACTACAACCCCATGCACCATTTCAAACCATTCTCTCCTCTCCTGTTTTAACATTTTAAACATGATTTCAAAACATACCATATACCCGTCTTCATTACATCAGTCTAGGAAGTTTTTTTTTTCCTGCTGCAAAACGTCTTGAATCAGCAAAAGATGGTAAATCAAGTAGCAACCGCAAATGTTCCTGCTGTCCAAGTTGTTATGTTTTGGGTTTTGAAGAATTGCATGTAGTATTAAGTTTCTTACTGTCCTGATCAGACTTGTGTATTTTATGTACTTTTTCAAATCACTAAGCTAATATACTTGTTGCAATATAAAAAATCTAACTCCATTTTGATACTAAAGATAAGGCTTGCTACTTGATATTAATTTCAGTAACACAATTATAATAGAAACATCTTTTCATTGATATGGTATTTGTTTATTTGATGCATGTCACCCCATGTGTAGTAGTATTAGTACTACTAAGTACTAATACTAAATGTGCATCTAGTTTCAGTACTAGTTCAAGTATCTGGGCAGTGATTTTTAATTTTATTTGTATTTTTTGTTTGACAATTCAAGCCAACTTGTACCAGAATAGACTGGAAAGTGAATTATGCTGTTTCTCAAATGAAAGTTTAAAATCAGGTTATGTTTGAGATGTAAAGGAAAGATGCATTAAATTATTTTAATACAGTCTTGATCAAGCAATTTTATAACTACCTAATATTTTTATCCACCTTTTTCAAGCATAAATAAGAGAAGGAATAAATTACACTTCTACTCAAGTGTAAGTTTACAATTGTCAAGTTATGGTATGTTTTGAGATTTACAGAGCTACAGTCAGTTGTATATTATTAATTTTCCTGCTGTCTTGTTCAAACTATTTTATGTCTTCCAAAGCGTAGATTGTCCCTTGGGTCTTGCTGCCAAAACTGGGAGCACTTTTAAACAAAAGTGCACCCGGGGACCACGGTGATGAATAGGTAATATTGTAACTTCTATGTGGAAAAAAATTCTCCTGTCAAGTTTGATCCAAGGCAGCCAATTCTCTCAAATCCCCAAACGCTCAGCGAGGGGCCAGCGGCTACAAACTTTGTTCTTTTGGAAATGTCCCAATGAATGTTGAACTTGTGAAGGTGGAGTGGAGGGAAACGTGATAAATCAGCACTTTTTCAGCTAAAGTCAATAGTTTTAAGGGGAAATGGAGCCCCCATCATTCACCAGACGCTCTGCACTCTG
>KN503664.1:1170-13841 GCA_000787155.1 Scartelaos histophorus | reverse complement strand
TCGGAAGATTCTTCATAGTTTGTGACCACAAGTTGGTTAATGGTACATAAGCCAGAAAAAGAACAGGACCACACGCAAACTATAAAGGTAAAGGATGCAGTGAGAAGATTGTAATGAGACTCCTCTACTTTTTACTCAGTAGTTATAAACACAATTAGGTAAAATCCCATGGTAAAATCCCTATTGGTAAAAACTACAGGCAGAATATAAAAGCAAGCACAGATTCTAGAAAATGGATTTCATAAAGATTTATTTCCCCAAAGTTGTCAAGAAGACATTTATATTGGAGGCTATCCTAACAACTGTATCGCCAAAGTTCAATTCACATTTTTCTCCCCACTAGAAAACTAAATATGATGATTGTGATTACACCACAAGTTACAAAATGGGGGAATAGGCTAGTGTCAGAAGACCTAATAGTTTGGCTCAGGGAGGGGAGTGAAACAAAGTTTAAAACACAAAACCAGGAGACTGTAATATGGAGTAGGGTGTGAGTTGTATTGATGGGATTGACAAACAGGATATTTACAGTATATATAATATGTACAGTATGTACAGCAATGAAAACCAGAATGACTGTCTGACCATCCGCTTGTTGTCATAGTATTTCAAAAGTCCAGTTCAACTGTTGGTAGTTGGAGAGTAGGAAAGTTTATATTGTCCGAGTGAGTAGTGAGTATTTTTGGCTATGGCGTAGGGTAGACTGGTAGACAGATGATGAATGGATGGATCCAATTGAAGGATGGAAGGAACCTGGTCACTTCCTCTTTGTTTCTCACACATACATCCACAATGAAGTGTCACACAAATGGCAGAGGCACCTGAGTAGCAGCTTCTGTCAGACATCACCACACACACGCACACACACATATTAATAAGGAAGAAATGCATGAAGGCCCCGTTGGAACAGCAGAGAGAACGCTGCAAAGCTATTTCACTATTTTGGATGGTAAGACGATAACAAAAAAATCACCCAAGTTACACCCTTCCCCCTTTAGTTCATGCACGTACCGTTGCACGGTTCTATCTGCAGTTGGAATATGACTGAGAGCCTTGGAGCATACTGGCTAAGCTTTGAAACAGGTTTAGCACTTTGTGGTTTGTAGTTGCACAACCCTGAATACGTGAGGTGATTTGGTGAATGGCGCTGACTTTGTGCCGTGGTTCCCATAGACCGTATATATGAATGGACATAGCTAATGTGCTAGCTGCCACATGCCAAATAGGAAGTGCGACAGGAGGCTCTTCTGGCTCCTTCTAACCCTGGTTCCGATTGACTTACATTAGGATCTTGCCGCTCTTCTCTCTGTACCTGCTGCTGTGGCCTCGTCATCTTCGTCTTAAAATGTTCTTATTAAACCAGAATACATGATCTTGAATTTTTTCCCGCTATTTTGTTCAAAAAAATCCTTTTCAACATAGAGCCTGGCTCCAGATTCTCTCCTGTAACCGTTAGCGTCACAAGGCTCATTTGAGCGGTGCAGAACACTATGGCTGATGTCACACTTGCCTAGTCCACTTTTTTATACAGTCTATGATGGTTCCACTGGTTTCCACAGCAACTGAGCGCTGACAGATGCTTCCTCAGGTAAGTGTCCGTCAGGGTCTGTACTTTGAGCAGGTGGATGGAGGTCAGGATGTTCGGGGTCACTGGACTGACGAGTCTGTCTGCAAGTCTTTGGCTGTAGCAATAGGAAGGTCTTCAATGGACATGGTTGGCAGGAAGTTGAGTTGCATGGTGTAGACTGGCAAATCCCCAGTATGCCTGATGACTGTGTATATTTCTTGCTCCCACTTGTCCACCAGCTTATGCTTCCCACACAGATGGACTTATAACAGAACTCAGTTGCCAATATGCAGACTGGAAGGTGTTACTCTTTGGTCGAACCGGTTCTTGGTACTGGCTACTGACTTGAGGGCATTCTTGGAGCCAAGTTTGTAGCACTCAAGGTGAGACCGAAGGTTCTTTAAGTCAAAGTGAGAGATTGATGGAGTTTCTCTGACAGGTAGACTAAAGGCCAGGTAATCATGGAACTTCTCCTCAACACTCCACTTCAGAGTCAAGAATTCCAATTTATGGTCTGTATACCTTGTCTCACTAAGTGAAAGTCCTCATCTGGCATAAGCAATGGTGCAAAGCTTGCCCTCTTGCTCCTGGTACAGCACCGCACCCAACCCGGTAGTGCTTGCATTCATGTGTAAAATATATGTAAGTTTTGGGTCATCAAATCCAAGTATTGGAGTAGAGGTTAACAATGGCGGTCTGCTGGTCACTGGTCTACTTTCTCCAATGGACTGATTTGGATCCAGGTATTTCCCTTCAGGGTTCCTCACCTTGGCAGAGTGACAGACCACAGCATAGTCTTCAATAAATCATCTGTAGTATCCAACAAAGCCCAGAAAAGAGCACAGCTTCTTCAGCCTGAGATCAATTGGCCAGAATTTGAGGGATTCCGTCTTTTCTAGGTCTTCTGGACTCTCTTCAGACCGTACATGTCCTAGCATACAGAAAACTGGAACTTGCATGTGATAATTTTAGTCCAAAGTCCTTTGATCAGAATAGCAACCACAGAAGGGCTCCTCATGCTCTTCCAGTGTGGCAGAAAACACAATGATATCATCCAAGAACATAAGCACATATTGCAAGATGTTACAGATACAAGTCCACCATGCATTGCTCCGTCCATCGCTGGAATGTACTTGGAGCATTTGTAACTCCCTGCAGCTTCCCGTTCCACTCCCAGAAACCAAGAGGCACAACAAAGGCTGTTTTAGCTTTGTCCTCTTCAGTCATCTCAGTGTGGTAGTATCCAGATCTCAGGACCATTTGAGCCTGTCAATGCTGGGAAGGATTCCTCAAGGTTCGGGAAGGCGTATGCATCTTTTACAGGCATTTGAAGATTTAGTTATCAATGGACAGCTTCACTTCACCACTCTGCTTCCTGACCACCAGGATTGAGGGGGAAAATGGCTACTCAGACTACCTTATTATCCCAGCTTGAAACGAGTCTGGTAGATGTTTGTGGACAGCTTCCAGATCTTAGGGATTCATTGGCCTTGTGCTTTGCTTGAAGGGGGTGGGTTACATAAGGGACCTAGATTAAAATAGTTCAGATGCAGTGCCAAGACTTGGACACAACCTTCAAGTCAGATTTCAAGTAAATATTTCAAACCTGGAATTGTTTTGTTCATCTTGAGTCTGGATATTGTGTATAGTTGCCATAGATCGTCAAAATCCATACTGAAATAACAATCCAATCCACACGACAAACTATTTCTTCTGAGTAAATTTACAACTTTTCTCTTGAGTTATTTTGCTAAAACTCAACCAAAATACACAAAGAAAACACAGCTTCCTTTGTGTGCGTCCAAGACTTTTGAGGTAACTCATAAGAAAGCAATTTAAAGTAGCTTATTATGTTATAAAAACTCATTATTCGCTATCATAAATCTTTGGCCTGTGACGTAACCTTTAACCCCAAACTGCACCTACAGCATTTTCTCTGATCCCTCCTGACCCTCTCTTTGTGGCTCGTCCCTTAAGTCTCCTCAGTCCTCACTGGTTTTCTCCTTCACATTCTCCTATTCCCCAAGGGCTACTCCAGGACCCCCCTAAAGCCCCCTTTATTCTGCACTTCCTAAACTTTTCAATGCCCTCTCTGTAACTGGAATTGCTTCTGTCTGCTGTCAGCGTTTCTAACCTCATTTGTCCTCTTCTTCGGAAACTATTCAGAGCATGACTCAGTTCTTAGATCTTACATAAACCAGGCTTTCGATTCTAATTTGGTGGTATTAACTCAACTCTTGACATTTAAAAAAACCCAAGATGAAATAATTATGCAGGATGGTGGTAACACACAAGCTCATAAAAAGGAGGGCAAAGTTTTAAAGGTCTTACATTACACAAAATTGATTCTGGTGAGCTTCAAGTCATATTACACTGCTTCCTCGTCAAGAACATACCCAAAGTTGTGTTTTGTTTCATTTACACATGTGAATAATCCTGGTTTTTAGTCTGTCTGCATCTCCAAAGCTAAAAATGCTTTCTTCCACCTTGTAATGTCATGAAGGAGTAGTTCTCAAGTTAGGAGGATTTGTGTGTTAAATGTGTGAATGAAACAAAAAAAAACTGCAGGTATTTTGTGATGAGAAAAACATTATAACATAGAACATAAAAGGAAGGGCTAAAAGATGGCGTTCTTGACTGGCATATAGTGTAAATCCACTTGTAAAGCTTCACACCTGAAATGGTGTTAAGTTCCTCACACCACTCGACAGGGTAATTTGTAGCATTATGGAGGCCTGTAGGATTGTCTTGAGAGCCTTTACCTTGCCAGAATTGCAGTTCTAAGTCCTAATTCTTATATCATGCACATATCTCTTTCAAAAGCAAATAGAAAGGCCAAGTGTTTAAGTAATAAAGGCACATTAATATTTAATTTAGGGCTCCCTAGTGGTTAGTAAGGCCATGTGCATTGGCTCCTTATATAAAAGTATAGCATTCACACTCCATTGGCTTAATTGTAATAACTACTAAGCTTGTTGCTGTTCATCGATTTCTCACTTTACAAATGATATGATTATAGACAGACAGTTATTTTGACGGTGTCTTAAGGGTGTTTCAGACTGAACCTAAAGAAGAAGAATATTAAGCAAGAATCTGGCACTGATGGCTGGTTCATCGTCTGTAGTACAATATCACTGGGACCAGTCATGCTCAAAAAGCCTTCATGTTTTAGCATAAATCTAGGCTATGACACTTGTAAACCTCCAGCCAGTGCTTACCAGGCCATGTTCTCATTTATTTAGTCTTTTTACATTTGCAAGCATAGAACAATTGCCATGTGGCACCTGGTGGTAACTTCAGGGCTCCAGGAGTTCCCATCTGGTTCTGAGAATTGTACTAAATGTACTTATGGTCATGTGACTTTCTGCTGCCCAGGAGCATTCCTCCCTCCTCCTTCTCCATCTCATCTATCTACTTTTATATCAACACACATGCTTAAAATCAAATAGAAAGAGCCCAAGTGTTGTACAGCACAGGCACATGACTAATGTATCATCTTGATGAGGCACCACCACAAGGAGAGCAGAATCTAACCTCTGGAAGTCAGTTATCTGTGGGTTTCAGAGTAATGAAACATTTGCACCTTTCCCTTAACAGCTTTTAACATTTAACATTTACAAACTTAATATTGTCTTTGAAATGGGCAAAAGTCATTAAAATGTCACCAATAAAGAAGTCACTTTTATTGGTGTAATAATTGTAATGAAGGATGCAAATAAGTTTCAATAAGTACAACAACAACAAAAACTCTTTAGTTGTCTCAGTATTTTAGTTGTCTCAGTGTTAGTTTGCAGTGACCTACACTAATACTGGGCTTGTTACGATAACACATTTTAAATATTATAGTTTATTGTTATATTTTTCTGTATTGCTATAGAGAAATGTAAAAATAAACTATAATATTTAAACTACCTATTTCCTCTGTCACAATGACAATAAATCAGGATAATCCAAGTTCACTATTAGTATCATTAAAAGTAGTATCATTAAATAAATAACAGAATGAATCAAAATTTGTAGTCTTGACAGTCTGAGTATGCTTTATGGTAACAGTACTTTTGAGGGACAGTCTACACCACTATCGCTTGGTAGTCTAAGCAGTTCTTCTGTGGTCTAATAGTAATTTCACTAGAACTATTATAGTAATAAGGTTAATTTGACATCTATACAAAAACTCTCAGTGCTTATGAATAATGTGCATTAAACTGGCACTGGATGTTTGGGCTAAAATTTAATTTAAGGTTATTTGCTGTTTTTCTATTGAAATATGACATACTGAATACATCTAGGCAAACCAAGGAGCAAACCCATGAATTTGTGGTGTATAAAAAAGTCAGAGAGAGATTTATGATAACATTTTCTGCAATTACTGTTCTTTTTAGGAAGATAGACTGGTTCAGTCCCACTTGTAACTACTGACTGGCTTAATACTTTGTTTCAGCAAAACCTGAAAACCTATTTTCTTGTACAAATCTTAGCACTGGTGCTTAGCATATGTCATATGCCATCTTATCCATTTAACTATTTTGTAATCAACTCAAGAAAATATAATTTCTGTTTTAGAAATACCAGCAAACGAACCAAAAGTGGATCAACTGGCGTGTCATCAATGTTTATCTTCAGGTAGAAATAAGCACCCTTTGCCAGGTGTTAAACAATGAACCTTTAAAAAATCAGGATACAAAGCTTCAAAACTACAACCCTGCAAAACTAGTCAGTAAAACACTGCACACAAATATCATGAACTAGAAAATGAACTTGGTTTGCAATAAGGTTTGATGGGAAAGGTCTTAACTTGGCTGCTCGGAAGTTTGCAATAAGGTTTGATGGGAAAGGTCTTAACTTGGCTGCTCGGAAGTTTGCAATAAGGTTTGATGGGAAAGGTCTTAACTTGGCTGTTCAGAAAATCACTGCAAAAGGTATGAATGACTCGAAAATAGTTTGTGGAAAGGTTAGGTAATTCGTTGTCAAATAAAATAACTTTAATGAGCAGAAAAGTCTCAATTCTATCTGCCAATGCCTGCCTCTAATGCTTGCTTTCCTTCGTTGACTTTCACAGTTCGTCAGTTTTTCTCAGGTCCAGCTCTGTCTTCTCTCTCTCTTTACAGCCAGACAAAGTTGTACCCGTGTTCAGTTTCAATACAGTAGGAAATATTTTCAGCCATGCAGGAAATGTCTGTGCTGCTGCTAGGATCGTTTCTCTTCTTCTGCTCACTCCCACACACACATAATGGCCTAAAGTCTTAATAAAATGCTTTTGTTTCATAAAAAAATGACAAGTTTAACAAGATCAGGATATATGGGATTAACATAGAGAGGCCATAGGTGGAGCCAGGTGGTAAACCGCCACTGGATAAGGTGACAGTCTATAGGTGCAATTCAACAGAAACGACAGAAAACCAATCACATGTTTTAGAAATTATGGTGGATGAGATTATGTTGCAGGGCTGACATCATGCAGACCAGAGTTGACATCATTCTGGTATTATATTATAATTGGTAAGAATGAGGGATATTTTCAGGGGGTGGCATTGTACTTTTGTCATTGTGCCATTGCAGCACACTTTTCATGCTCCTAACTGTAATTTTCAGTGCTCAGTGGCAGTACACCAAGAGCTTGGTGGAGAGCCACTGCTCCATTCTCCTCCAATATGTTTTAAACATACATTAAACATACATTAGTCCTTTTAAACAGGACCTGTAACTGATGTGATGAGACAGTTTTCACCAAAATCAAAAGACACATTTTCAAATGAAAAACTGTTTGAAAATCAAGCTATTAATAACATCTGTTCTCGATTTAGGTCAGAGTTTGGTAGTCTGAGTTGAATTCAAAACATTGCATTTACTGCTTAAACTTGGCCACTACTTAGGAAGTGAGTCCCAACAATGACAGATGTTAATGCCTTTTCATTTAGATCAAAATAAATGTGATGCAAGTATTTATTCTCCTACTATAGTACAACTAACACTGTACTTCCAGACACTGGGGCTGGTAAACTTGTGACTGATGCACTCACATTAATATTATTTCTTTCACAACATGTGTGATAATTTGATGACTGGGTTTGCTGATGATGATGCACAAAAACACATGGATAAACTCACTGTTGTGACATTCACTGGATTCTGTTCTGCTATCTTGGACTTCAATGTTAGATTTAAATTAAATACTGTTTACTGCAATGTATTTGACGGAATCAACACATTACAATAAAACATCCGAGGCTTCTGTCACAATGAGATACCACAAAACTGGGTACAGAGACATCACTAGGCTATTATTTAGGTGTCTATGGCTAACCAGTGTGACCAAAGTTTAGTGCTGCGCTCCAACAGCCTTCAACTCTCAGTTGATTTGATTATTTATATGGATGTTTATTTAAAAGTTCTAGAGATCAATTTCTACATAGTCTACATTGTAGTTATCCCCACAACAATCTCTACTTAATGTATAAAAATCTCTCACCAGCACCAAAGAGAGATCCACGTTTCAGGGCCAGTCCCAAGAATCCTTGCTCTTCTGTCAGTGGTGCCACCCCCTGGTTCCTGAGCCACACTGCAGCCTCCACACAATCTTCACAACTGCAACATCTGTGAAATAACGCTCAGACTTTATGAGAAACACATAAAAACACATATGTTCAACTCAACAGGATCAACATAACTTTTAAATATTTTTAGGTAAATGATATCCGACTCCCCAATGAATATTTTAGGGCAATCATTGGCAGTTAAAGACACTAAAATGTGCATGTTTACAGTAAAACAGTCAGGATTCAGCAGTTACAACTATAGGAAACTGCTGCTAAAGACATTGAACAGAGAGAACTAAAGTTAGTTATACCAAATAGCTTGGGTGTAAGAAAATGAAAGTTGCCAGTAAAACTGTCAGTGGCTCCAAAATGCTCTTGATTTCATGGCCATTTATAATAATATATAGTAAATCTTAAAGTTTCTATTGGGAAGAATGAGCACATTATTGACATAGATATTACCACTGCTGTGATGCTGACAATTTACCATATAAATTAATCGTCTCAGTGTGATATTTTGTTGAAAGATTAAAATGGATAGGCTGACATTATTGCTTATATTCAGGGGTCCCTTTAGGTAAAGTAGTCCTTATTTGACTCCTTCACTGGCCATGTTGTATATACAAGATGGTGATGGACATGTTTGCTGTGAGTCCGGTTTAAACTAAACTGAGACATCACAACAACAGACATCTGGTAAACACATTCACATATCATGCATGATTATCTGAGAGTAAAAGGCAGAGGCGGGGGTAAAATAGAAAGGCTGGAGCACATTAGAGCTGCTTGTGCACAGGTGAAGACTACAGAGCCTCATCATGATTTTGTGTCCCTTCACATTAGTCAATACAAAGGCACGCTACTTCCAGCCCTGCAGACACACGATTGCATCTAATACGTTACAGATGGTAAAATGCTCCTACACTTCAGAATAGAGCACTTATCTCGTTTTTTTCCATCTGTTATTTTAAAAACAGTTGTGATGAATTTCAAAATTGTGAAAAAAACCGTGTTCCCTGACCGGGAATCGAACCCGGGCCGCGGCGGTGAGAGCGCCGAATCCTAACCACTAGACCACCAGGGAGCATATACACAACATCATGTAAATTTTATATTTACAATTAATAACACACAATTGTAGCAGAATTTTAGCATTATGTTCTGAGATTTAGAAATTGTTTCCCTTACTGTTTATCTTTCACAACAGGGATCGAGGCTGTCTGTTTGCCTAGCAAAACGTTTCGGCACCATTTGGTTTATCACAGGACACCGCTAAAACTAATAACTTCTTTAATGCTAAACTTGGTTACGTCCTATTACGTGATGCTTGATCTCTGTCCCGCTAGCAATAACTGTATCATAATTTAATGATAAATCCAAATAAAAGACCCATTTTTTTTTATCAGATTAGAGATCATTACCATGCCGTGTGCATCTGAAGCGATTTCAAGAGTTGCCAGGTCGAACGTTTTTCAGCTTTTCAACACGCAGTAATTTAGGTAGCCTATATCACCTGCCAAAATTAACTTTCTTTTTTATTCTGCCTGTAAACCCTAAACCCATATGTGTAATAGAGAATACAAAAACACACATTTAGCAATCAAACTTTATTGTTTTTACCACCCACATTTCTCTCACTGCACAGATATAAATATATTAAACAGGACTGGCTCCAGTAAACCATTGTACCATCTTCTAAAACACACAACACACAAAACCTCTATACATCTTTGTCACATCAAAATGGCATACTATTTTAGAAGGCACGTGTGGTAATTTGTGCAAAAGAACTAGAAATTGAGCCACTCTTTATTGACAATTACATTTCCCCCTAGTTATTAGGCCTGCCACTAATTTAAATTTTGAGTCCAGCTCAATATTTATTTAAAGAGTTTTACTTATTTTTATCTGTTCATCACCTTTGTAAAACCACTCTCAAAATGTAGCCCATATATTTGTGAGTGTGCAGAATATACAAACTTGTGGCCTTTTCTCTTCTCTCTTGGAGTGCACTAGTTAAACACAGGAAAAAAAAAAAAAACTTAAAACAAAATGCCAAATCCCACATTTTCAATACAAAACCATTTTAAATACTGAACAATAAGACACACTTAACCCTATGTGCAAAAAAACACAGCATTATTTTGAAATAAATAAAACACAAATTAAAATAATACTATTAATTTAAGACAGAATGGAATTGAATTGTCACAACAGTCTCTATGGCAAAAAGCACAGATTTCACTGAAGAACACATTTGTCTTTGTTATTATATTTTCTCCTCCTCATCTCCAGACCGCGCTCCAGTCGCTCATCCTCCTCCAAAGCCCTGTGAAATTGGAAAAACATATTTAATTTTTTATTTTTATTTATGTGCCCTGCTGCTGGACACAAACTGGAAGACAAAAAGAAGAGGAGAAGAAACAACAGAGAAGAAAAAAAATATATCTCAGGTGACATCACATAGTATTCCATATGAACTCTAATGCAGTTGGGCAGGTAAAGTGAGAGGGATGTGGCTGCAGACCTTTGTCATAACCACATTAAAATGACAACAATTCATGTGTATTTACTGTAATAAATGTGCTGTCTCATAATAATCTTTAGTACTTACACTCTCTCTTTGGCATCTATGTCCCTGATAATCTCATCTCTCTGATTGACCAAAGACACCAGCTCCTGAAGAAGCAGCTGTTCCCTCTGCTGCTGAGCTGAGGATTTCTGCCAGTCTGAAAAGCAAGACAAAATCCACGTAAAACTAAAGCAATACATTCACATTGCACCTGTACATTTCAGAATTATAAAGGTACTAAAACTAGACAACAAAACTAAGACTATCTCTTAAATGTACAAAGTTATCTTCACCTTCAATGGCCATCATGACCCGTAGTTCTCTGGTGAGGAGTTCAAATCGCCTCTCCAAGTCCTGCTCCTCTTGTCTGCAGAATCAAGAGGAAAAAATAACAAAAACGATCTTTTCATAACACTCAAATCAGCTAAATTCTTACAGGAGTTCAAGGTGATCTTGTCTTCGTATCAGTGCGTTTTTCTTGTTCACTAAAGTAAACCACTCCTGGATCAGACGCTCCTCTTCGTCCCGGTCACTTCCTGCATATAAAAAAGTCGTAAGTTTTATAGTTTTATTATAGATATGATACAAAATACACTATACACATTGTAGAAATAGCTACACACATATCCATTATTTAGTCCTCACCAGTTTCCATGAGGCTCCTCAGTCTTCTCTCCACCACGGCCGCTCTGCTGTCGATGTGTTTCTGCTCCGTCTCCAGAGCGGACAGTTCGCTCAGGACGTACTGACTGGTGTCCTGCAGTCGCTGACCCCAAACCACACAAAACCAGACAGACGTGAACCAAGCAGCCGGGACAGTCCCCGACAGCCACAGCACAGGAGACCAGGAGGACAGGGGGAAGCCAGAGAAAAGAGGAGAGAGGGTTCCAAAAGATTAGAGGAATGACAGACTGGAATCAACTTTGAAATCACAAACAGAGCCAGATGCACTGTTATCTTGAAACGTCAATGTTAAAAATGTATTTAAGTTCAATCTGTACTCCAGAAAAACGAAACCCCAGTGTTGCGTTCTTTTCCGCTGACTGTTTCCTTAATTATTCCCAAAGATAAAGCTACTAGGAATGTAATCAAGACAGTGTGAGTGTTCTCTGGGATGTCAAGGTTACTTAGTGAATCAATATTTATGATTATTCAGGTCATAACACTAACACAGAACTAAACAAATTGAGGAATGGTCTAGATTATGTGAATGAATGTGAATTAAGTTCATTTCACCACTGATGTTGCAATACTTTTCCTTATAATAATCAAAAACAGGTACTGAAAATATTATTAAGCAAACAACAGAAACAGCTTTGATTTGATAGTTTGACTGACAAATAAATAAAAAGTTAAAGAAAATGAAAATACACATAACGAATATACATGGAAAGACCAAACTGACCATAGTCTCCTCTGCTGGTTTAGGAGCCTCTGTCTCAGTTTGACTTTGCTGCTCTGTGGACAAAAACAGGACACGACATTCACAACTTTAATCTGACATTAGAAAAGACTAAATAAATTGCTTTGGGAGGTAAAACCAACCTATACTCTTGCTTGTATCTTCATCCTGATGGAAAAAAATAAGTAAAACAATCACATAAAACCAGCAATGTTGTCTTAAGTATTTGTTTAACTCACCTGAGATTTGACGGTTTTGTTCGTGGCCCTCGGAGGTGCAACTGGGTTTTTTGGATCTTCCCCTATAAAAGATCCACGGCAAATTAAAATATAACAATACATGATTATAAAGATAAAAAAACAGTTCCTTGATTTTCTCCTTCAGCTCTAATCTAATCCTTTTGTATTTTCTGTCTGTCTTCACCTAATTTCTTTGTTTCTTGTGAGGATTTAACCATTCATCCCCTCTTCATGCACCTGCAGCTCTCCACCCTGGGCCATGTGGTGTCCATTTTGTAATCACGACTTTCCACATGTCTCCAGTATTTTAATAAGTCTTTCCAGCTGTTAAACCAACCAGCCTCTCTCGGTTTTC
>KN503660.1:1203-11536 GCA_000787155.1 Scartelaos histophorus | reverse complement strand
CATCTCTCTCCCTTCCCTTTCTCTCTCCTACTCTCTCCTTCCTCCTGCAGCTCTTCTCTCACTCACTTCCATCTGCATCATTAGAATCAATTACGTGTCTCTCAGACTCAGACGACCTCAGAAAGTGTCAGAGAACCTCCTTCCCTGGAGCAATAAATAAACAAACTAATAAATGAAAGAGTGAAAAATACATATTGAGCTTGATAGAATTCTTATTTAATATTTATTCGTTAGTTGGCCTGGATATAAAAATGTGGTCGTTTCAAGCAAAAGTAAATTGCGTGGAGTTTATTTGTTAATACTTCTGTCTGTGTACTTTGTGTGATTGGCAGATTTTTTCCATTAGTGATGCAACGCACACTTTAGCAAACAGTCAAAAAAGAAGTTTTAAGATCATCAGAAAAAATACAAAATGGATTTAATCAACCGAATTTAAGGAACGGTTTGATTTTCAACAAAAAACGAGAGAAAATAACTGAAAAACTGTTAGCTGCTAGCATGTTTTTGATGAGGTAAGATTCAAACATGGGTTAAAACTCACAATAATTCATTTTGCACAATATAGAAAATAAAATAGAAAGGAAACAAAATTCTCATAATTATACATATTTAAAAGCTGATTATTTTTTAGCAGAGTACAGCTTTTTTTGCAGCGTCCATCTCCACTCTACAACAACTCTACAGAACAAAAACAACTTATGGACACAGTTTTGTCTCATATTTATTCCGGCTCTTTTGTTTGCATTAGTTGGAAAAGTGGCACACTCCAGCACTGGGAGACGGCATTAAAATGAATGTTGTGTTTGTCGAGAGGAAAACTCTGCAATGAAAAACAAGTTTTGATGATGCAGCGAAAAATCCACTGTAGTGTCATTTATTCAGATTTAGAGCCGGGAGTCACAGTTTAAATACATCCGAATGTAGAAACTGAAGGGGGATGGTTTGTGCGTTTGGGAGAAGAAGAGCAGAGTGATGAAGGATGTTGGAATAGGACACGGTTCTTTACCTCAAATAAACTGTTAGGGGGCAGTGATGGGGCTTTTCAGATCTTTTATACGATTCAAATCTTTTGGATCAGTTCATGTCAAAGAGACATTCAAAAGATTGGCCCCGTTTTTATATTTAAAGGTCTTATATTGCGCAAAATGTTACTTTTTTTTTTTTTTTTTACTTTTGTGAGCTTTAAGCCATGTTAGAATGTGGTTACCTCATCAAAAACAGACCTCGAGTTGTGTTTTGCTTCACTCACACATGTTGGAGTTGTTTATTATTAGTCCGTCTACATCTTCATAGTCTGGTCTGTTCCACCTTGTGATGTCATGAAGCTGTAGTTTCCAGGTCAACTGCTACCTTTTACCTTTTAGCTCAGTAAAGATTGGTAATTCCAGGTCTGAAGTCATCCACATAATTCCAATGAAAGTGTACAGAGTTTAAAAACTAATGATGGGCATAGATTAATTTTTAATCTAGATTAACCTCATCACCATTTAGATTAATCTAGATTCACGCTGATGGGTCGGCAGCTAGTGGCAATCCACTGAGCAAGAACATTAGTTAGCTTGTCTGATAGAGCTGCGCTGACGGGCTCGCCTTAACGTTTAACGGCGACTCTTCCCCGCCGTTTCAGTGATTGACCCGCATCAGCGTTCGTTAAGTGATGCTTTGCGTTTAGGTGGTACTTGAGACTGGTAGAACTCCTACAGTAAACTAATTCTGCATTGCATAAAGTGCAAACAACCTTAGACTTGTTGATGTCTCCATTGAGAAGCTTTTTAAAAATTTATTTTCCCTGAAGCAAACCCGGGGCTTCATAGCTGCATCTATGTTGGCGTGAGGCGTTCATTGTGTATTTCACAGTTGCTACAGGTTTGAAAACTCGTTGCCCCCTACAGGGCAATTCAGCAACATCCGCGCTAAAGGTGAAAGTCATCATAGTCCGCTTAATATAGACCCAGCTCCCGCCCAACTTTGACAATAGATTAATGGCGATAATTTTTATGTCGCCTGATAAGAGTCCCACATTATCACAGCACGTTAACACTGATAACGGCCCAACACTATTAAAAACACAGTGGTGCATGACATCACCGCATGACATCACTGCATGACATCACCGCATGACATCACAAGTTGGAACAGTGTTTTCAGTTTGAGAGATTGCGGCGTAAACATACAGGGTTTGTGTGTTAAAAATGTGTCAATGAAACAAAACACAACTGCAGGTGTGTTTGTAATGAGGAAACAACATTAACATGAATCAGAAAATAACGTAATATGGGCAATTTCAAGTACTATGTGACATCACACGACGTGGCTGCTGGGGCGGAGCATGAAGTGACTCTGCCCCGACTCTCCTTAAATCTCTTCTTTAGTCCACAGGTACAGTTTATTTTTTACTTTTTTCTTCTTTTTTTTCAAATCCATCTTGTTTTGTTCCGTTCACTTTTACTTGTTACAAATCTCCACTTTTTTCTTTTTTTCTTTTTATTTTTTTATTGGTTGCATTTTCAGTGAAGCAAGAATCTTATTAATTTTGTGAAGAGAAAAGTTTCACTAATAATATTGTATAAAGTAAGATGGTTTGAGTAATATTTACGTGAATCACCCAGTCAACAGTGCGCTCTGTCTCTGCCTAGAATAGTTTTGTAACTCTTGTTTGAATAGAATTTATTTGCTGTTAAGATCATCAGCTTTACGCAAAATAATTAGACCGTCTGCATGAAACAAATGAACAATGAGCATGAACAAACATGGCAGTTTACAAGGAAAAACAAACCATTGTTCTGACACTGACTTGAGGCAAATCTGAAAAGTATAAATGCATTCATTATATCCATGATTTATTTAATTTTGCCTCCCAGTCGAGTAAACATGACAAGAATCACCCTCTTTGTGCCGTCCTTTGTCCACATTTGTATGAGCAGAAGTGAGAACAGAAAAAAAAGATCCTGCTTGCTCAGTCCCAAAGAAGCTCTAACAAAACCCTGGGCTGAACCTGGTCTAAACCGGGTCTAAATCTGATCTAAACCTGGTTCAAATCCAGTCTAAGTCCAGTCTGAATTCCGTTCAGAAATACAAGTTTCCTTAAATAACAAAAAGACGCATCTACCTTCAGCTCCACATAAGGAAGTCACTGTTACTTTTGATACAGGTGCTTATTTTTAACACTGGACCAGAGTAAAAATAGCACATTGTTATTTTAAATATGGTATTTGACCTTTAAACCAGACAGTTACAGGTCAGATCTGTGGAGAGCCCACTCCCCTCACACTCATAATGCCTGTTTTTTCTAGGTTATTTTGAGCTATAAAACCACATAATTAAAATAATTTAATTAATGTGAGGTAAAGCTGTGGAAGATTCCAGGCCGGGCAATGAAATGACCCCCAACCACAAATGTACATGCTGCACCTTCTAAGGATATTGTAATTTTTAGAAAATATCATGGTATTCTGTTCAAAATGATTTTAAAAGCACTGCACAAAGAGTGAAATCAACCATAAAAGTGTCTGTTCTTTCTATGTCTAACTAGCTCTTTTATCAGTTTTGTAAAATAGTTTTTATTATAGACAACAAAACAAAACAAGAACTTCAATATAATTTTACAGATGCCTCAGACAAGCCCATTCTATATTATATAATCCAGCCCTTTACAGTGAGTGGACAGTGAGTTGTGGTGTGCGTGAGGCTACTTCGAGGTGTGTCCTAAAACTGTGTAAATCTGACGTCCAAATCCCAGCGCTGGTATTTCCGATGGTCAGTAGAGGCCTCTTTGGAGTTTGGGCTGCAGAAGGAACTGAGGGCCACTGTTTACTGATGTACGGCCCTGATATGAGCGAGTGACCGAGAGCAGGCGGCACCGGGGAAATGACCCGGGAAAAAGAAGAAAAGATTACTACTCCGGAAGATCTCTCAAAAAAAAGTTCCATTTTAATTCCAGCAATGTAACAAAAACAGAATTATACATTTAAATGTGTTTATTTATAAGTTGGCACTTGCTGATTCCATGAAAATACAAATTAAAAGCATATGGAGATACACTGTTTTTATGCCAAACTGTGAAAGAAGAAGATGACTAAAGGAACAACATGTGCATGGAAAGGTGGAGACGCTCATGGAAGCAAAATAAAGTCTCTTTTCCTGTAGCTCTGTTCTCCTGTTTGGTGCAGCTCCTCCAGCCTCCAGGAGCAGGACTCTGCTGTGTATGTTTTTTTAATACATAAAATCTAAATCCTATCTGATTTACACTTGTGATTATCAGGCTCGTCGATTCAGAAAAAGACATTCAGTAATTTAAAGATTGTGGCGCTGTGAGACGAGGCGCTATTGTCTCCTTTTCCATCATGTAGTTCACTTCACAGTTTTAATGTCTCTTTATGTAATAAACTGGTCTGGCTCATGTTTGATGCCTTATGCACTGAAATATAAGTCATATTTTTGGTGCATCTGTAAACAGGAAACAGCTGGCGAGCTTCGTTTTGCCTGTTTATCAGATTTAAGAAGTGGAAATGCAGAGGTTTACAGCGATTACACTTTTATTTTATGTTTCCATCTTAATGATGATCGTTTCTCTGAGAAATGTCACGTGGTCTGCTACAGGCGAGCAGCTGCTCCTCCAGTGACGTGTGGAGGCGTGTCTAGCCCCGCCCCCTGCTGGTCCCAGGTCCTAACCACACCAGACTCTCCGGACTCTTTGATGGTAGAAGGAGTTCTGCTTGGGACCCCAAAAATGTGCAGCAGGGATATGGAGACACTATGGGTCTGTCTTTGGAACAAAAGCTTAAGAGTTTGCGGTTGTGAATGTTCTTTCACTTTATGTGACCTGCTTGTCTCCATGAATGAATCCAGGATGTTGCTCTTAAACTTAAACCAATCGAGATAATACGTCACACAACTATAGTTCTTGATGTATTTTTACTGTGTATAAAAAGAAAGAAAAGTTGCCCAGACTGCGTCATTAGTTGAAATTATCCACTTGACTCTCGGCTTTAGACATTTCCCTTGCTCTTTTCTGCTCTGTTCAGAAGCTGTCAGCTTGTTGCTCATTTAAAGCCTCAGCATTCGTCTACATTATAATGTATTATTACTCTCCACTTTTTCTCCTGATTAGTTCTACTTCAAGATCTGCTCACATGAAAAAAAGGCGGGTCAGTAAAGTGTACATGACTGTTTTGACTGGTCATTTCAATATGGCTAACATAGTTATAACTTTATTTTTAAGATTTTTAAGTTTTTACAAAGCCCAGCATTGTTTAATTTTATTTCCTGGTTATGATTTGACTAGTAAAAGTAAATGACATCATCTCTCTGTTGTGTTATTTGAAGGTTTAAAGATCCTATATATTAAGAATTGTCTCTTGTTATAAGTCTAAGTCCATCCTCCACCTTTCTTCTCGCCCAGAAGATCAGCCAAAGTGTTTCCTTTAGTTATTTCCTCCTCCCTGGGCTTAAATACTCAGAGGAGAGGAAGAGGGGAGGAAGAGGAGGGGTGAACAGAGCGGAAACTAAACAATAACTTCACACAAACATGACAACCCCCACAATCTGACTGCGACCTCGCGGAGATAACACAGCCCGCACCATTAATGGATTATTGAAACAAATCTTTTTTTAAAATGGAATCGTGATAAACTTCTTCAGAATCTGCAAACGATGTTGGTCAAAAGTGAGTATAGAAATTTAGTTTTTATGACAGAATAATCAAAGCTCAAAATGTTCTGTTCTACCTTGTGATGTCATGAAGAGGTCGTTTTCAGCAGCTACGTTTTACCTTTAGTTCAGTAAAGATGAGCAAATTCAGGGCTAGAATTATCCAAATGATTCTAGAGCAGGTGTGTGGAGTTTAAACACGCACTTTTTACCACATGACATCACAAGGTGGAACTTTTGAGAGAACAAAATGTGCAGGTTTGTGTGTTAAACTTGTGTGAAAGAAAGAAAACACAACTCTAGGTCTGTTTGTGATGAGGAGACAACTTATGAAATACATCAGAAAATAGTGTAATAGGGCCCTTTAAACCAGGACTAAACCAGGACTAAACCAGGACTAAACCAGGACTAAACCAGGACTAAACCAGGACTAAACCAGGACTAAACCAGGACTAAACCATGGCCTACTCATGAATTAACTGCATCAGGTCTAAACCAGGACTAAACCAGATCTAGGACTAAACCAGGATGTGTCTAAACTGGGTTAAAACCGGGTTAAAACCAGAACTAAACCAGATCTTAACCAGGTCTTAACCAGGTCTAAACCAGGTCTAAACCAGGACTAAACAATGTTTAAACTGGCTCTAAACTAAGACTAAACTAGATTTAGGACTAAACCAAGATGTGTCTAAACGGGGTTAAAACCGAGGTTAAAACCAGGTCTAAACCAGGACTAAACCAGGTTTAAGCCAGAACTAAACCAGAACTAAACCAGGACTAAACTAGGTCTAAATCAGGACTAAACCAGGACAAGACAAGGACTAAACCGGGACTAAACCAGGATTAAACTAGGACTAAATCAGGACTAAACTAGGACGAAACCAGATCAAGGACTAAACCAGGACTAAATCAGGATTAAACTAGGTCTAAACAGTGTCTAAACTGGGCCTAAACTAAGACTAAACCAGATGTAGGACTAAACCAGGACTTAAAGGTGTCTAAACTGAAGTTGAAACCGAGTCTAAACCAGGTCTAAACCATAACTAAGCTAAATCTAAACCAGGCCTAAACCAGGTCTAAACCAGGTCTAAAGCAGGTCTCAAGTAGGTCTCAACCAGGTCTAAAGCAGCACCTGCCCTTACAGGAGCTTTGTGTTAAAGTGGCCTCCTCCGGTGTGTGTCTGGCTGATGAGAATTGACAATGCTGCTCCTGATGGCTTTCATTAAGATGTTGATTGGTTAATTAGGCTAACGAGCTAATCATTCTGCGGCTAACGAGTTTTGATGTGGGGAGATGGAAGTGCAAAGACCTCGAAGCCTTTTCAGAGGTGAGACGGGGCCTGAAGACTTTACTGCTGCTTCTCAACATCAGGGGCCTGTTCTTCTAGATCAGGAGTGTACGAAGGTTTTTTCACCTTCATACTGATACTTTTTGTTTTTGGAGTCAGATTTTTATCGATTACTATCATTTGCAGTTATACAGATTACAGTTTTATAAAATTTTAGTTGATGTTATTGCTTCGTCTGGAATGTTTCAGGGTATTAAACCTTTATCTTTACAGAGACTAAACCTTAGTTTCTCTAGATATTTTTGAGCTATAAAAACACCTGTAATTGAATAAATGTAAAATAGAGCTGTTTAATGTCACACTGTGGAACATTCCAGACTCATCCCAGGCTCGTTCTGATTGGTTGATTCTCTGAGATAAGCTTCACAGTCCAGCCTCAGGGACGGGAAGTGCGACGGTGGCTCTTGGAGCTGGGAGGGGCAAAGGATTGTGGGATACGTGCTTGGTCCACAGTTTAATCTCAAACTAAATAACCACCTAAATAAAAGCGTTTCCTGCCACAACACACAGGCCGACATTTAGAATCACTTGAGTGATTTCACTGCAGTAGGTCCTGTGTTATGGACCTGAGCCCAGTGAGCGAGTGAACTGTATAAACTGTATTTATGTAACACTTTTCAGAGACGTGGTCACAAAGGGCTTCACAGTAAAATGGCATCAAGAGTGTGCAGTAAAAATACCATCAATATATCGATAAAATGTCTTTTAAAGACCCACAGAGTCCAAAGAACAAAGGCAGTTCACTCAGGAGACCAGGGGCCACAGCTTTAAAGCAGCGTCTCCTCCAGCTGTAAAACATGTTGAGGGACCATCAGCAGGTTCTGCCCTGAGGACCTGAGGCCTTGAGCCGAGCTGTGAGTTTGATGTGGTCTGATATTCTCTCAGGAGCGTGTCCATGTAGGATCTGAAAGATCAAAACAGGAATTTTAAAGTGGAAGTGAAACAAAACTGGGAGCCAGTGGGGCCCTTTTAGAGCAGGTGGGATGTGGCTCCTGCAGGTCAAAGCCTCGTGGCTGAGTTCTGAACATCCTGCAGATGGGGCAGGGCTTTTGTTGAGGCGGGTGCAGTTGTCAGACCTGGATCTGAAAACAGGATTAAACATTCAGGAGCTCACACTTGTGTTTTTGTGTACAGTTTTGGTTTTGTGTAAACTAGTTTCACTTTTTTGGCTCACTATGTCCGTCTGGTCACCAGCTCCTCCGTCTTGCCCCAACCCAGGATCAAACATGGCCGTCCAATCAAATCAGTTTATTTCAGTAACATGTGAAACTAAGAAGCTCATTGGTCACCTGAGCAACATGGCATTTCACTCACTTTAGATGAACAGAGTTTAACTCATTTATTCTGCAGAAATCCGCAGATATATTTTATTACTTTCCTTTGATCTCATAAGCAGCCATTTTTGTTTTGATACAGACAGACCGTGCATGTCTCTGAGTTGTTCTTAAGTATTAGAGAAATGTGTTTGGTTGTCAAACAGAACCATCCACCAGGATTGTAAACTTGGGATATAGAAAAATACATTGAATTCAATTTGACTGAACAAACAATTTCCTGTTGAGTTTTTACTCAAATGATTTTAACATCATGAACACTGCAACCAAAATGAGAACTTGACCATTTCTTTTTTTCCATCTTCTCATAAAAGTGGAGAAATAAGTGAATATATTCTGACAGTTCAGCCTCTTCAGTTTCCTCCCAGTAAAACCCAGATCCCTGTTCCTGAATGACCCACTTTATTCTCTGTGTGTGTTTGCTTTGCTGTCTCCTAAATGCAAATGTAATAAACTCAACAAACACGCCTTTGATTGGCTGCAAATATTTGTGCTCTTGAACCAAAGTAACGTGAGAAAATGTTTTTTTTCAGAGATAGAAGCGAGAGAGGCCTGTGACTGGCTGAGAGCGGCCGGGTTTCCTCAGTACGTCCAGCTCTTCAGAGGTAAATAAAACCTTATTATTAAATCTATTTATTCATCTAGGTTATTAAATGTGCATTGTGTAACTTTTCTGGCGGTGGGTCAGTCAAATGCTTTTTTGACCGACCAAAAAAGCATTGTCACTTTGTCTGGAGTGTTTTATATTTAAAATGTTTCTAACCAGACCAAGTTAAAGTTCAGATCTGTGGAGAGGCGAGCCCACTCACAGTCAGAATGAACGTTTTTCTTGTCATTTTTGAGCTATAAAACCGCCTGTAATTGAATAAACGAGCAGAGCATTGATGAATCCTTGGAAACAACCAGGTGACAGACCCCCAACCAAAAAGTTCCATATCGCAGCTTTAATGTATGAATTTATTTTGCAGATGGGAAGTTCCCGGTGGACCTGGAGTGGGCCAAACAGGACCACACTTTCCTGGACAAAGATGCACTTGATTCACTCTGCAGGTAAAGATTTGCTTTGAACAGATGAGTGAACCGAGCTCTAACATTAAACAGACACATGATGCACTGGGGCTCTGGGTTCTAACAATACTGTAATATCGTTAGAACCCTGATTTTTGTTGCAATATAGTGAGTTCTTGAGTCTCGTCAGTAATAGAAATGAAAAAATTCAACATTTGTGGATTTACCTTTTGGATATTTCATGGCAAAGTTCAGATTTTTTCTTTTTTGTATCAAATTTATTGCAAATTTATTTAGAAACATACATACAAGAAAACATATAAACAACATACACAAAAATTACAAATCATAGGGGTAGGTTTAGCTCTTTATAAATTGATATTTAGCCTGTTTATTTGGAAGGATTTCTAATGACTTTCTAGTTATATAGTTATATTGCATTTGAATTGAAAGATACCAGGACTGGTATTTTTCTACTTACAATGATGAATACAATATTTTCCATATAAAATGAGAAAATATAAATTATATATGTGTCTTTTAGTGATATCAACATAATAAAATATCCCTTTTTCTAAGCTTAACTCCCACACCACAAAGAGGTTTTCAATCTCACACTAAAGTGGGGAAATCTGTCTTGTCCTCAATTTGGAATCTGTCACCACATTCTTGAATCTGAAAACCACCAGTATTTTTCCCCCGTCATCATTTCCTCGTGAGTGTGATGTGCAGCTGAGCATAGACGGCGCCGACAGCTGCACGGCTCTTTGTTGTGATGACATTTATGACGACGTCGGCACAATGAGGAAGTCGATGGACGTTTTACATTAATATTTAGATCTAAAATGTCCAAATAATGACATAATGATCGATGAGTGTGACTGTTCTGCTGCTTGTATTTCTAAGAGACATTAATCTCTAACATATAACACAGTTAGATCAGCAGGTTCTCTTTTGTTTGCTTGAAAATGCTGCACTGAAATCAAAAACTAAA
>KN503658.1:8776-19535 GCA_000787155.1 Scartelaos histophorus | reverse complement strand
ATATATATATATGTATATGCTTCATTGCTTCATTGCATATGAAAATGTGACGACTTTGGCCTTTCCCAGCCTCGAGGGCCATCAGTAGCAGTGCTTAGGAGAAAGGTGTTAATAGTTGGCTCATATAAAAGTGTTGCTTTAAAGCCGTATTCGGCCTCTGTGGGCTGCTGTGATTCATAGTCGTCTGCTGGAGCGGCTTCCTCGGTCTCTAAGGGTCTCTTAATCTTGCTCCTGTTCTTTCCACGAGTAAAATGACATTTCTCTGTTGCTGCCTTCCCCAGACAGCAACTAAAATGGCAGCCAAAATTATTCCCACATTTAATACTTTTAATTGAGCTTATCAGCCCCAAGAAGACGTCCTTTTTTTGCTGAAGAAGCCGATTTAGTCCTATATCCATAGTCCAGAACTATACAGGCTCTGAGCAGGGACATAATGTCAGAGAAGTACCCTCTGTATAGGGTTAATTGAATCAGTAATCTGTTTACACTTTGCCCCCAATTACAGACTTCATCAGAAGCCGAGTCGCACACAAGTCAGAATGCTGTCAGACAGAAGGACCTACTGCAGAAAAGTCTTATTCAACACACAGCAAAAGGTTTAAAAGGAATCACATCTACACTGGTTCAGAAACACAAAGTCTAGATATTCTCATTGGTAGATTCAGGGCATGTTCACACTTTGGGTGCAGCTTGAGTCCAGTTTGGTTTATTATTTTTATTATTTTACATATAGCCACATAGGGTTATGTGTGGCTTAAGTTTATTGCGTCGTCGTGATAACCTCAACCGATACTGACAGAATTTCTGGCAGAACATCTCATTCAGTCTGACAGTGGTGTGCACAGGCAGCTTAGGTTGTTTGCAAACTATTGAAGGAAATCTGTGTATTTATTTCCACGTCAGTCCAGCAGATCTTGGATCGGTAGCAGCTGGTGAGTCCTGACCCTGACCGAAAGGAGCAGAGAGGTAAAGGGGAGCAGAGCCATGTTTGAATGTGAGAGTGGGCCTAAAGCAGAGGAACAGACAAGCTGACAGCACTTGGATAATGGGCCTGCCAGAACCTCTCCCACACTACAGCCCCCCTCCCCAAACACAATCTCCACCTTACACATCCATTTCCCCCGCCACAGTGGCCTAACCTACACTGGCAATATTTGTATAGAGATTTAACAGGTGAGGAGACAGACCTGCAGATGGGAGGCCAGCGGGTTTGCAGAATGGTAGAAGATGCACCTATTTGCAGGCCAAAGCACACGATTCCACACTAAAGAGCTCTTCTGCTCCTCAGTGGCTCGGTAATGTCTCCTGTCAGCTGTAGAAACAGGCAGTAATTTGATAAATGGCCAAGCTGAGATGAAGTGAAAATAGGGCTGACAGTGCACAGGAGCCGAGCCTCTCCTGACACACACAATCTGACTCCACTTAACGGGACTGGTTATTAAACAAAAAGGTAACAATTATGCAGCACACTTGACATATTATATTTACACATTTAACACTCCTACACCCCCAGGTACATTTTTGTACATCGCAACTTTTCTTTTTTTACATAACTTTGACTTCACCAAATAGCACCAAAATTGGCCATTGGTTTGTGTATTATGTGATGTATTTTTTATTTCTGTTTTAACTATAGTCTATAATCAAAATATTCATATTACTTTACTGTAACTTCCATTGCAAGTTCATACAATAGATGGACTTTTGTACATATTAGTCCACAAAAGCCTAAAGATATTTGAGGTGAAATGGTGTGTGTGTGTGTGTGTGTGTGTGTGTGTGTGTGTGTGTGTGTGTGTGTGCGTGTGTGGTGTGTGTGTGTGTGTGTGTGTGTGTGTGTGTGTGTGTGTGTTTGTGTGTGTGTGTGTGTGTTTGTGTGTGTGTGTGTGTGTGTCTTCAGTCAGTGTATACAAATATGTTAAACATTTTACATTTGACTGTTTTTGGGGTTTTGAGATTTTATATGTTTTTTTTCATGCACATAATTTGAGACTTTAGTTGTCAAAAACGGCATTTATGGAGTCAAAATTTCAAAAATGCTATATATTATTTAGTATATATGATTAGGGCCAATAATCTGTACTGCATAAAAATAATATGGTATTCTTTTCAGATGTACATTTTTGTCACAATAGAGCACAGGTGTAACTATTTTAAAGAGGTGCACAAGGGTTAAGAATAATACAGCGCTCTGAAACACCAAGTAAAACATATGTAACCCAAATATAACTCCATTGAACAATTTGCAATTTCATTGATGAAACGTGACTGTAACAACCTGTAGTAATAGCAACACTGAAACAGCAAAGAAAACCAAGTAAACCAACACGTAACACTGTAATTATCGACAGTATCAGCATCAGTGCGTAAACTGTACTGACATATAACCCTAATGTAATTGTTCTACAACCTGTAACATGTAATAACAATCTGTAACATGTAATAACAATCTGTAACATGTAATAACAATCTGTAACATGTAACCCCAGCCAGTCTTAATGTCACAATATACTTTTGGTTATGTGAAGTACTAAATGTAACAGGGAACAAGATCTAACCGACGGCGTGATATTTGGACAGTGTTTTGCATCCAAACAGAAGTCCAAATTTGCTGTCTGCTTCCTGTTACAGTTTTAACAGATGGAGCTCACGGATGGATGCAAAAGCGTTTGTCAGAGTGTGACATTATTTGTGATTTGCTCACTTCTGGCTCACGCTCATTCAGCGGTCGTTCTCTTGTATCGTTTTTGGCTACACTTGTCCCCTGTGCAATGCAGTGGCAAGTTTTATTTCTCTCTTTGAAATTCTTCTGCAAAAACGGTGAGTTCCACTTGTTGATACTGAGGAAATGTCAGAGCTGCAGTGGCAATTGTCCTTGTCTTCCCTGACAGAGGCACATCAGCTTCCAGCCCCGTGTTTTCTTTTGGCTCACTACGCACAGTGTGTTTGTGACCTCTATTTACAGAGAGTTACATTTCCCTGTACAGAGGTGAGGTGTCACAGGTGGCAATCCAGAACAAGTCAGGTGATAAATGACAGGACATCTCATGGCTAATACAGGAAAACACTCATACTAGACGTGTGACAAATCCCTCAGTCGTCCAGGTAGAAGCCATGGTGAAAGGAAAATAAATTTGTCGATTGGACAAAGTTATTTGGTTGAAAACGTTTTGCAGCTCATCAGAAGTTCAGCCACTGATACTAGACAGTACTACAGTCCAGAAGTATTTGCGGTATTTGGTATTGGCTGATGATACCGTTCAATTAATGGATTAAACAGTTAATGTTGAATATGGATTTGAACATATTAGAGGTGGATAGTTTAACCAAAAGTGGTAATCAAGAGGAACAGTTGTTAAAAATAACATTACTCCAGTAGAAGTAAGAATCTGAATGAACTTTTAGTCAAGTAAAAGTAACTTAAAGACAAACTGTCATTATGTGACATCTGATTTCTAACTCGAATGTGAGAATGAGAATGTAATTGAATGGACAAAACATGAAATAATCTTTTAAGGGGATGGACCCAGGAGCAAGAAACACAAATGGTCAAATCATTTAATATTCTGAACATAAAGCTTTGGTCAAGTGTCGCCTGTGGACTCACAGAGGGAAGTGTAACCAAAACTTTTACTCAAGTGTGGAAGCAGTTAGGCCTCCTGTTTGGGTCAGTGACACGACGTATGAATCAATGACATGACGTGTGTCCAATTGCGATTTCTTGAGTTAAAAAGGTTAAAATTTCATAGTAATTCATTACATACACATACCTGTAGTACCTCTGATCTCCATGGAACCAATTCATTTTTTCAGAAATCGTTAGTTATTCTGCATGTTTTTTTGTACTAAAAGTGTTAAAATGTCATGTGGTGCAACCATTTTGTAGTGTGTCCATTTTTTTCAAATATCATGTTTTCAAATATCAATATCATGTTCATATTGCTCAGAACTTGATAAATATTCCAACCATGTTTTAGAAAATAAAGCAAGTTATTTTCGGTCGCACCACATGACATGTTTTAAGGTCAATTCATCTACGTATAAAAGACAAAAATGCTCAATATAAATGCTCAAACATAGATTTATGCAGACCTGACATTGTTAATATTTGAAAAAAGTTCAACAGAAACTAAATTAAAACATTTGCCTGTTGAAAATCCTTATATGTCATTGACCCATTACTCAAGTAAGAGTAAACGTGTGCTTCTCAGAAAAGTAACTGAATACTCCCCAGCCCACAATGAAATAATGAATGAATAAATAAATAACTAAAAGCCTGATGTTGTTATATTGTTTTATTGTTGTACTACAAGTCATGTGCAAACGTGGGCAGTTTTCATCTCCAAAGCACAAAATGCTCAACTTAAGTGTAACTTAACCTAATTTTAAGCGCTTCACTCTTAACTGAATTAAGTGGATGAGACGGATTCTCTGTGGTGGTGTTAAAATGCTCAGAAGTCAGAGCTGAATTCATTTTACTTGTTTAAAAAAAAGGAATCAAAAAGTATTCATAGGACCCCATTTACAGAGTATAAAAGGAAGATCTGCATAATCCTACATAGTTGCCAGGGAGAGTAAAACAAAGTTATTTCTGTATCTGCTGCTGCTACTGTCTGTGTTTGCAATTCTCACTGTGAACAGTAACTTACAACTTAACAACCACCACTGCATCCATCGGTGCTCGTTTTTATTACCAAATGTTTTTTTACCCCTTTTTTCTCAACTTTTGTTATTAGCAGCAGCAATTCTTGTGCCGTTGGTCTTGTCATACCATTGTGCCGAAGAACAAAGCAGGCAGCGAGCAAGCCATCATTATCACTTCAGGGACCAGGGAACACACAACCCCCGCAGGAGGTGGGAAAACACAAGCCCAAAACACAAATATCAGCACACATCAAACAAACACTAAAGAAACTCCAGTGTGAGGAGCAGAGAGGAGGGGCCCAACAGCTGCTGCCCCGTCCTCACCACCACTAATACCAGCTCCACAGGGACTCAGGCATCCTTGCACAACTAAATAGCCTGATTTATTCCAGCTCTAGTTGTGTTTTTTCTTCGCTTTTGGCAATGATTGACTTAAAAGTTGTGGCCATAAAACGTGATAAAATGTGTTTTGTCTTATGTTGTAGTTTTGGAGACTCCAGGAAGACGATATTCACTTTTGCAAGGAAGATCAAGATCACATCAAGTTAATTTAAACCTATTTTTACCTGATACCAGAAACTTATTGGGTTCACAAAATGATCCAAATAATCTAGTTTCAAACACTGGTTCTATTAGTTTTCATTTGTCCCA
Organism: Scartelaos histophorus; assembly: GCA_000787155.1. Lineage (NCBI taxonomy): Eukaryota > Metazoa > Chordata > Actinopteri > Gobiiformes > Gobiidae > Scartelaos > Scartelaos histophorus. Next base: position 14,240 of record KN503658.1, on the reverse strand, counting down.
TAATACGTGTTTTTACCTCAATATTCAGCAGTACTTCAGAAGCTTCAATTCATACTTTGGCTGATGTCGTCCCCGGGGGTGTGATGCTAACTGTAGGCACTGCTCTGTCTGAAGCTGTTACTCAAATTAGACTTTAAAGCTTTGTTTTAACACAATCTGACCAGAGAGAACAGGCGTAGCTGGAACTACATCGGTGAGGAGATTTGTGCTGTTAAACAAGTCTCGCACATGCAATTACAGTCACAAGCTAGCAAGTTTGCAACAGATGTTCAGTTCATCATTCTCGAAAATCAAACTCCTAAACAGGACCATGAATTCTTTTATTGATCACAGGCTGAAGATGCGCTCTTTAAATCCATTCTGTATTTCCTTGAGTTTGCAGAGCATTTTAAAACTTTTTTTTGACTGTGATTGGTAATGTGTGTGCACAATATTCAGCAGTGCCTTAATAGTTCCAATAGTCCTTTAGCTCATGTTTATGAACCATCAGCTTAGATAAAATGAAACAAATCTAAATGTGAGATTCCTCATTCAAATCACCTGCAACTTTGCTTCAAATAATCAAGCACAGGGATTATGTTGTTTAGCCTGATAAGTGCACAAGTCTAATTTTTGCATGTAGTAATGTCAATATCCCATACTGCACCTTCACTCAGGTCTTAATAATGTCATCGCTGCTAACTCTATGATTAGATTTGCATGTGTTAGCACCGCACTAGCTCTCCTCGGCTAGCTGACGGCACACTGTATTTTATTTATTCAACATGTTTCTTATTCCAAGTCACTAATCACTGTCTCCCTCAGCCTCACCTAGAGGAGTGCGCTGGTGTCAGCAGGATAAAGAAAACAATAGCACATTCGGAGCCGCTTTAATTGTGCACGTCAAAGTCATAAATCACCTGGGAGCACGTAGACTCATGTATGGAGCAGTGCATGCTGGGTAATTTTTCTGTGGTTTATCTGTGGCGTCCTGGTGACAAACAGGGCTGCACGGTGCCCAGGGGACAGCTCAACAGCCAGAGTACACACAAATAAGAACAATACAGAGAGCAGCACCTTTGTGGACAAACTCATTGTTTTCAACTTAATGTGCTGCAAATTAATGGCATGACCTGGTTTGTACAAACATGCAGTTTTTTTTTACTCTCCTGGTGTTAAATGGTGGTGTCGAGTGCAGGTAACATGGGTGCAAATTGTACTACATTTTCTTACATTAATTTCCATTAGAGGCTGTGTCTCTATGAATGGAAACATGGCAGTAAATTGGACTAAGTAGAAAGACCACATATGAATATAACAGACTTCACACAGTACTGAAGCTATCTTTGGGGCTCCAACCACTTTACCAAGGTTCTTCAGATATTTTATCATGAAAGTACAATTTGCCTGCAAATCCATTTGAAAAACACAAAACAAAAACAAAAAACTTGATTCCTCATGCCATTCCTCATGACATTTATGTCTTTAGGGCAATTTTAAGGCAGTTTGCAATTTGGCTTTTTAGAACACACACCATTTAGCTTTGGGCTTGTCAACAGTGGTAATCCTTTACCACAGCTAACCCTCACCACCCAATGACATGGATGAATTGGTAATTTTACACTCCAGAAAGTCAGTGAGTGGTTGTCTTATCTGTTTTATGTCAGGCCTGAAGGAAGAGGCTATTGCCCAGGGTACATCTCACCATCAAGCCAAAAATACTGGGGCTTTGACAGGTTCCAGTCACCTACAGCCCACAACATAAAGTGGACACTAGAATGATGACTAAATTATAAAAGATTCACTAATACTCTTCCTTGTTTTACAATTCCCCAAGACTTCTGGGCTGAATTGAGATGCGCAGAGGGAAAGCTAATGAGTGCTGACTCTTGGTAAAGGCCAATCTCCCTCTTTAGTCTCTCCATGTCCCATCACGTTGTCACTTCTCAGTCCATGTCTGGAGCGATCGGGCGTAGTCAGGAGTATAAGTTGATAGGTGACACTGCCATTGTAATTGGTGCCAAGAATTGTTGGCATAGCAACAGCAGGTAATTTTGAGAAGGAATGGGATAAGTGTATATGGGATGTCAGTGTAATAGTCGGGGTCTGCTATATTATTCGTGACAAGAGCTGTCAGTTAGGAGCACAGCGGTTCCATGATTCCAGAGGCACTTTATACAAACAGCATGTGCAGGTCTGTGGGCTGAAGGGTGACAGTCAGCAGAGGTGGTGTGTGCAGAGGCAATCACAGACCAGTGTGAGAAATGTATACTGAGACATTAGCACAATACTGTGGGGTGGGATTCAAACAGCTGTAAACATATTTAGTGAAGAAAACAAGGCTTTGGTGTAAAAGTTCACACAGCATTATTCATTCACACCCCACACATGGTTGGGGTAAAGTATGAACATGTCCACTCCACAGGCAACTTTTCCTCTCACAGAAATGTGGGCGCGCACTTGGAACTGACATCAGAGTTGGTGTAAATAATGATTTTTCCTCTTTGATGTAATATTTGTAATTGTTGGATGTAATAATCCAGATTCCATGATTACACAGCCCCACAGTGTAAACAGTCGCCTCACCTCCTGGAAACACAGCAGAGGTTTCTGAAATGTATTCATAGACATGTATTATGCAACTTGGGCTGATATATTTGATTTACACATTGAATCACAGAGTGTTTCACACATCTTCATGTATAATTACTTAATCCACATTTTGCTGCTCTGGCACATATAAAATATTTCATCATAAATGTATATATTTCCCAGTATAAAGCAGCTGAGATGTCTGCAGGTCCTGGGGATTGCTCTAATTAGGTCATAATTACATGTAAGAGATTCAAAGGTATAGTAAGTGGGCAAGACAAATTGCATAGGAAATGCCACATTAACATGTAATAAGACTGAACTCAGTAATCTCTAATTAGCATGCCCTTTTGGAGGAGCATAGCTCTGATCCTGGGGAAGAGACTAATTGTCTGAGAAGAGTTCCAGCCCTTCCATGGACGGGTGCACTTGGCCTTAAACCTGTGTGCAATTAATTGTACTCTCATGGTAAAGGGGAGCTCAGTGTATATTATAGAAAGTGTAACATTGTCTTGTGGTCGTTTATAGTATATATCTCGAGTATTGTAATGTTGTATAGTCTTAATATTTATAGTCATTTTTGGGACACTCAGACTGCATTGTCCATTGACTACACAGCTGACCGCATCAGCAACCCCTCAGATCGCCACCAATCACTGCAAACTATGATAGTTTTACCAGTTACAAGTAAAGATTAAACAATTTAAAAAAACAAGACACCATGTTGCTGATATTTGATAACTGCATCTTCAATTAACTCTTCATGAAGTTTTACATTTACCTGCATGGAAGCCATCGGTCTGATAGTTATACACACTGATGGAGGATGTATTCAAATCCAATAACTGCACAGAGAAAAATGATGGAGAAGAGTCACTCCCAGTTTTAATTAGTCCAGCAGCCAGGTTTCAAAGCAATAGGGAAAACAATTTTAGAACACAATTTAAAAAGTCAATATTGGAACATTCCACTGGTAATCTTTTGTACCCGAATATTCAGAAAGAAGGAGGAGAATTTACATAGTAATTCAGAACACTAGCTCTAGTCAACTGGACAGTGTCAGTGAGCATGTGGGACAGATATAACAGTGATTGTCTATTGGTTTTCAGTATTTTGTTGAATCTGTGTCTATATGACTGCAGAAATACAAACTAAATCTGTTGGTTAAATTACATAAGATAAACAAAATCAATTCAAAACAACAAAAAATTTAAGTTAACAAAAATCCACATGGTAATAAAACAATTTGAAAGGTCTCCAGTCATGTCTATACATTGTAATTGTAAACCAGACCTGCCCCGTTTATAACAGCATGCATGGATCTGGTTTGTGGAGACCAGGCAAAAAAACACAACAAAACAGAAGTAAAAGGGAATCAACAACACTTTTACAAAATTCATCTTTACACAACACTATCAAACTAAATCTCACTTATATACAATAGAAAAAAAAAGCTTTGAACTCTTCTCCAACTCAGGTCTAGAATAATAGACATTGGAATAGTGGCATTGGAGTGGCTGTTAAACACACAGAGACAGAAAACAACTTTGCCCAAACTGAATCTGATCTACACCAGACCCTGATTCTAGCACAGGCATCAGGAAAGCAACAGACACAACAGTAAACAATGGTTTCAAAAGTACGTGGATTAAAAAAGTGACTTAAAGATAATATACTTTATTTTAAGGAACAATATAAAGTTTATAATTCTCCTTTTAACAATGCTCTGATGATGTGGCAGATTCTCCCCGGTTAAAGTTTGTAGTTTCTGCTGTGAAAAGGCTAAATGGCCCTGTTCTGTTGTGGTGAGGTACTACTTGTCCGTACCGTTAGTCATTGTGAGTTGCCTTCCTCTGAACCGTCCTCTGTATTCTGAAGGCAATCGGGTGAGTTTCTCCTCTGTTCTGTTACAAATACAAAGTACTCCCTATGCAATATTTTTGATTGCATTCTCATTCAGCCTCTCCATGTAGTTCCTAAGATCCTTGGAGTCCCCAAGCTCTATGTCCGGACAAACCCATTTGATCTCACTGGTCTGTACCAGTGCTAAAGGGCTGAGCACAGGACAGCCGTTACTGGCCTTGACATTGGAAAAGGTTGTAAACTTGACTCTTTTTCTCTTTGTTGTGGGAGAGTTCATGGAGTCATTCTTATGATCCTTCCCACTGGAGCTACACCCTGCACTGGCAGCACGATGTAGACCCCCGTTTAGGAGCTGGCTCCCCTCCTCCAGGGTCCCACCCAGCTCATCCTGCTGCAGACACAGGCCCTCCTCTTGGCCCAGCCACACCCAGTCATGAGCGTGGGGCATAGTTTCTGGTGTCTCGATGGATAGCTGTTTGCTGCGGTATTTATAGGCGTATGAAATGCAGTTTATGAGAAAGACCATGATGGCCAGGCAGAAGACACCGAGCAGAGCGTACATGCCGATCTCCAGGTCTGTGAGGCCTCTGGAGCGTGATGGTAGTAAGTCATCAGTGCTGTGGCTGTGTGGCTGCTCAGCCTGGTCTGGATACTCTGAGAAGTCACTGGGGATCCGGGCTCCACTGTCCGCTGACAGTCGGCCCCCATTAGGCCTCCCGGGGGCTTGGCCCCTCATGGTTGTAGTTCCACGGTTGATTAACCCAGTTTCCATGTCGGAGATGGAGCCTCCGTAATAAGGCGGCTCAAGCCTCGTTCGCCTCTCCCCAGGCTGTCTGAACTCCTCAGACAGGCCCAGCCTCACCTGAATATTGGCCATGCCGGTCCCCAGGACGGTGCTGCGCTTTCCCTTCTGACACTGCTTAGAGAGACTCATCTCAACTCGAACCAGTAAACCCTGACCCTCTCCTTTGGCCACGACACTGGGCCACTTCCAGGCCTCTGTCTGCTGTACGGTGACCACCTTCTGGTC
>KN503653.1:25978-37367 GCA_000787155.1 Scartelaos histophorus | reverse complement strand
CTGCAATGTCCCTGTTTAATTATCTGGAACAATTTTTCCTGAAACATTTTTGAAGTATGTGTGTATATTATGGTGGCACACAGCACAGCATATAGAAAACTGAATACTGCAGTGCTAAAGTGAGTGATGTGTGATCAGGAGGCTTGAGGCAGTGCTGTTCCTCCTGTACGGGACACTGAATATAAGAGCCGACAGAACACCGCCTATAAAGCCTTTTCCATAATTCAGGCCTTCTCTCCCAGTTCACTGTATGTACACAGTCAAAGCTAAAGGCTAACCTCTCTCTCTTACTAGAAATATAGAGCAAGTACTAAACAAAACATGTGGAAATCTAGTTATTAAATAATGTTTTCATATTATGTTCACTTGATCTTTATGGCGTCTACAGAGTAAACAGTGCAGTTTTCCCCTGATCATTCCCTCTGCACTGACCTTTGACCTCTGTACCGCTGAGGATCATTTGTTGCCCAGACGGCACGTGTCGTCTCTTTGGTGGCTCTCCAAACATCTCAGCATTTCTAATTACTAACAGACTCAACTTTCCAAACTAAACAACCAATTATGAGCGCTTAAGCCCGGCCCAGGCTCCTGTTTCCTGATACAGTGGCCTATTAGGAGCCCTTATTTCTCCCTGTGCATAATTGAATCCCCTGGCTGCTCATCAGTGGGCTAATTTAAGCCAATGTGTAGAGTTGATAATCAGAGGGGCTGCCTGTTAGACTATCAGACCCCAATTAAGTGCCCTCTTATTTCCACCATTACAAGGGACTATCACGACTTTTGTTATTGTACTTCCCTCTTTATCGCAAGGTTTGTTTGGGCAATTTGTGGCCCCTTTGTTGATGAAGAAAACACTTTTACTACTTAAGTGCTGGTGATTATAATTGGATGAAAAGTATATGCTACATATTGTTTGCATCTTATTGTTAGAGAAAAAAGATACACTGCGAAACATTTCTGGTAGAGGGTATGCCACCTGCCTGTCTCCATGGAGATGTTATTTCTTTGAACGGAATGGGATTTTAGAGAATTGCATTAAATGTATCTTTCTTTCATTTTTTATTACGGTATATTTTTTATTTCTCTAATATATATTATAGTGAATGGGTTCATGTCTCCACAGATCTAACCTGTAATTTGGTCTTTGTTCAAATGTTCAGTATTTCAGGGTTAGCAGATGCAGTTTCACTTATCATTTGCTGCGCAGAAAGTGCATGACTGTAAATGTAAGTTTATGAAGTTATATAATATTGACATAATTCTGCCAAAGTCTGATGCTTCTAACTTCTTTTGCTACAAATGTGAAATGTAGAAAGTTTGGATCAATAGTTTTGCTGTCTCTTTGGTTCGGATATCTCACTTTTTACCATGTTCTTTCCTCTCCCTTGTCCTTGTTTCTGTGCTGGTGCAGTTGAGGAGAGCCCGGGTGTAGAATAGGCCCACAGAGGCTGGTGATGACTGTCTTCAAGCATAGCTCCAGTTGGGGACTTTGTGTTTCAAGTGTGTATCAATGTGTATGTGCGTGTATTAGTAACAGTGGCTGTGTCTTGGAAATCTTAAGCTTGTGTGTGTGTTTTGTGGTGGCGTCGACTCCCCATAGCCTAATTAAAGGGCGAGGAAAGCCACTCACAGGGAGATTAAACCTAAAAGGGTAAATTAGCACTCAAAGGGGGTGTGGCAAATTCACACATATGCACAGGCCATGAAATCTGTTCTGACACCTGCGAAAAAAGGGGGAAAAAGATAAAGCCGAGAGAAGAAAACTTTTGTAATTTTTTTTTTAAAAGAGAAAAATACAGTTCACAGCTAATTCATGCATACTTCTATAACCATTTGGACTGAGTTGGTTAATAATTGTTGGGGTTGGAGAGTTTTAGTTGCACATTTATTCAGATTTCTTTTGCAAATAACGCCAAAACAAACAGTCAAAATAAATGTGATAAACTGTCAAATATATACAAATTGAAAATAGTTAAGTTGTACGGGAGCAAAACAAGCAACACTCAAAGATACCACGAGTGAGACAATTCTTCCAAATCTAGTGGGAAGTGAGTTGAAGTAGAGGAGTTGAGAAACAAAAGACTGATACAATATGTTGCTTTAAAAATGTCACACAGGACGGCATGACAATCCCTCCCTATGCTGTGATTGGTCTGTAAGAAAGATGCAAGTTTAACCATACTGATCCCTTCCAAAGTAAAAGTAGAAACAACAAAATCTAATACATTGTGGCTGTGTCTGTTGCCATGTGAGCAAGTTTACCGTGATTTTATTGTAATAGTGCAAACTCTTTGTTCAGGTTTTCATGAGTAAGGAGTGAGTATGGCTCCCACTGAGAGATAACTCTTTCCACTGATTTAAAAGTGTGTGCATATGCTGCTAACATTTGTGCAAATGTAAGACCATTTAGGAAATTTTGGGGTATTACTATCACAGGAATAGTGTTCTTGTGATCTTTACCTTTCATCTTTAATCGTGTCTCTTTAAATTTATATCAAGCATATAAAGAGGTATTTTGAATGAAACAAGTTCAAGTTTTAAGTGTTATTTTTGTAAAACTGTGAGCCATACTGCACAAATGTCACCGTATTCATATTGCTCTATATACTGTAGCTGTGTGTACTGATGCCACTGGCTAGTTTCAGTATCTTTGGAAACCATCTGTACTGTAGCCCCTCACTGTGTTTTGGCTTCATCAGTCTCTTTCAAGCTGGTGTCTCGGGATGTTGTATCTGGTATGACGTTTCACTATAGCGGCGACATTGTGTTTGTTGTAAAGTGGAGAATGACTGATGTGAGTCTATGCCATGTTATCTGTCTCCCTATTTGTTTGCTGGCCCATCTGATGGTTGCTTGTCTTTATATTCTGTTTGGACTGCTATCAGACAAGTAAGACTCAGGCTGCTCCTTCACTGTGTGTATGTATGTGTCATCTGTCAGTGTCTCTCACCAACATCAGACATCTTAAACATTATCTAGCTCATGAGCAGAGAAATGCATACAAAACTTGAAGGTCAAATCTCGGTGTGTGCAGCAAAATATTGAAACATTGATATATTGTGTTGCTTAATTTGATGATTTTTTTTTGGTGTTTCATTTAGCATGATTTAGCCTTTATTTTTCAATTATCATATTGAATACATTAGAAATATATCATTTAGAATTCTATTGTATTGAAAGTTCAGAGTATCTTATTGTGGTCTAGGTATTGAGGTAAGTATCCTATCGGAAATTTTTTTAATGATAGCCAGCCCTAAAATCTTTTATTTTAGCTGCTGTTTTATAATTTGAATCAATACAATACATATTATTCATCAATGAATTAATAACATGTGAACAAAGAGCATTGAGAGCATTGTAAATGAAGTTAACACAGTAGTGGATGGAAAACATGAAACCTTAAATCGGACAAATTCAGGACACATTAAACTTAGTCATGTGCTTTTGTATACTTTGTACAGTTTAAGGTTGTTCATTAAACTGTAAAAATAACTGTAGAAGACACATTCGTCAAGAGAAAAGAAAATATTTGCGTAGCGTCTCCACAGCTACATTTTAGTTTATAGGATTTCTCACCATCACCTTTTGAGCTTTTGTAACATAATTGTTTAATAGTAATAATTATTAGATGCACCTTTTTCCTAACTTTGGTTCTCTATAAATGTTGGGCCCAGATGTAAGGGGCCCTATAGCATGTCTTCCTCAGGGGAGCACATACACACACTCTGTAGACCTAGACCTTCCTGAAACCTGCACACAGGAATACAGATTTGGTTCCTCTCTAGATAGGGATCAGCCTCACCATGGTTTCAGAAATGCTATCTTCACCAGGCAGCTGAATTGATAATACTCCCCCGTACGCATTTTATTACAAAGGCCCAGTTTGTAAAAAGGTAATCATTTACTGTTGCTACTATCGCCTCTGAGCCATACATCTTCTGTCTTCACAGGACAAAGTTCTCCTGCTGCTATCCACACATTTTTACCTTTTTATTATGATTTTTTTTTTTTTCTTTTCTCTTTGCCTGTGGGTTTGTAGACGACTACTTTCCATCACCATCTCCTGCTACTTCTGAGTTTTACACCTGGTAGAAGTCATTTTTTGTAGTTAAATGTATGTATTTTTCCTTGTGTGTTTTGTACACTCTGCTTACGTTATGTGGGAGTTTAGGGCAACAGGGCTGAAAATGACAGTGAATGAAGGACTAATCCCTATGGGCACACAGCAGAATCCAATACCAAGTACCCAAATCTCATCATTTCAATTATCATATTTATCATATTTATTCATTTTCTTGCAGCCAGGCTTAATGCTGCTTCTCTCTCCCCGTCTCCTCTTCTGTACGTTAATCTATTTTTTCCCTTCATTGCTCTCTCCACTGGCGACATGTGAGCCTGCCAGTCATCTTGATTGACAGAGCTCAAGTGGCCTACGGAAAAGCAGCTCATTTTTCTCTTTTTTATTTTTTTTGGTCAGGCGTTGTGCCGGAGATGCCTGGGTCTTATCAGGAAACCCAATTTATTGCCGTTTCTCTGGGCAAAAGGGGTTGCCACTCATGTTGACTGACAGCTCTCAGATTTGCCGGGCTGCAGTGGAGGGATTTCCTTTAAGTTGTTATGTTGTTCGTTTTTTCTTTAGATTGCCCTTGTACCATCTGAGATTATTCTGTTGCACACCGATGTACATGCACACTCCACTCACAAAGACATATAAATCAGCTGTCTCCACTTGTGCAACTATTCTGTTTTGGTCCAGGCTTAGTTGTGATTTTGACTGACAGCGGTGTGATTGGCAGCCGTGAGCAGGTCAGGATCAGCCTCACAACATCTTTGTTTAGATGGAAGTGTCAGGAAAATACATTTGAATTTGCTGCATGTGCTTTGTTTGCTAAGATTTTCAGTGAATGTGTGATACATTTTTAGTATTGTAGGAGATACTACATGACACGTTATGATAATTAGTTTTTTTCACTGTAATTTATTTTTTCCATTTTATTGTGAATGCTATGCATTTCCCTTTCAATGCCCAGCATCGTACACCCTATAAGTCAAAATACTTTTTGTGTCCATCCTAATCCAGCATAAATGAAAATGTTAGTGACTGACAAATTCACCATAAAACTGGCTTAACCAATTTGTGCACACTGGGGGGGCAGATCCTTTTTTACCTTCATCTCACATAAGAAAATGCATAAGGTAATAGATGAAAAGGATAAAAGGGTAGTTAAACATTTTGTAAAGACTAACTTACAAGCAGGCCTTAGTTTTCCATAAGCCTCAGTTCTGTGCAGCAGTGTCTTTGTTTATTGAGTTTGAAAGGGCTATTGTGTATGTCATCACATGTGAGTTTTTCACATGTCCCTGTCCATGCATGCATGTGAATCGTGCACGTGTGTCATCTCCTGTGCGTGTGCATGTGTGTTCGTTGAATATGACCTCCGAATCCTCAGGCTTATCGTGGCGGTGTTCCACATTATTGATAGCGAGCACAGATATCGACAGGCCAAACGCCGGCAGCTTCCAGCTGCGCTGGGAAGCGGGATGGGACTTTGATATGACATATTGTGCGTCTCAGCACAAGCCATAAATAATTGTGACACGTTTTTGTATGCATGGGAAAGTCCTTGATTCAGCCTCCCATAAAAATAAACTTCTATTATGGAAGGTATTTGTCAAGTGGGTGCGTGATGGATGGCCCGGCGTTTACCCCATGGCAGGACGATGGGTTATGGATGCCCGCCGCCCCTTGCCGGGGGAGGAGTCGCACCAAGCAGCGCTGACACCAGAGTAATTACTGCCCTCCTCAACACAGCGTCGCAGGGAGGGGAGGGAGGGGTGAGGGCAAAAAGGTAGGGGAAGCTTGTTAAACGCACCTGCACCTCCCCGGCTCTGCTCTGTCCTGTAATATGATCTGCATGAAGTCACGAGGGCTGGCCTGATGCGACATGGACAGATGGATGGTTAGGTTTTGTATTGATTGACAGATTGATTGAAGTGATGACTGATTCTTAGTGAAGAGGCTTTTTGTTTCACATGTTTCCAAGAATCAATGCACTGCACCGCATTAGTTCACAGAAATGAGCTCATGGTAAAGGTCATGGTTACAACATTCTTCATATTTGAAGGACATGCTACATGAGTTTGCTATTCACAACAATAGCAATAACTCTTACCTCTCTTACCATCTTTGTTTGGACTGGTTTGAATGATTGCCTAATTTATTTAGTTTGATAGCTATACAGGATCACATTCTACTCCGGTTAGTTTGTTGTGTGTAATTTTGAGTATGTTGCTGGGTTACTGTAATATATGGTATCCAAGAAGTGAAGTGGATTAACATTTAGCATTAGCTATATTGCAAAAACCTTCAAACCACTGTTAGCATTAGCAATATAATTGTTTTTTTTCTGTAATGTGGTCTAGGCAAGGCAAGTTTATTTGTATGGCACAATTCGTATACAAAGTAATGCAAGTGATTTACAGAATAAGAAATACATTAAAATACAAACTAATCAAAACATACATTATCATCATAAAATAAAAAAAATACATTAATTACATTAAATAAGAATTGCACAAGAAATCAAAAAAGAGATAGAGAGAGAGAGAAAGAGACATTAAATGAGAGAGAAGAGTGCAGAATAAAAACCTTTCTGTCATATGCACTACTAAACAGAACCATCTTGAGCCTGGATTTAAACAGAGTCAAAGCAGAGGCCCGTCTTTCATGCTCACAAAGACTGTTACAGGTTTTAGCTGCATGTCTCTGAAACGCTGACTCCCCTGTCTAAATTACAGTATTGACTTGGTGTTACACTAAACTTGCTTGTACTATTTGTTGCAACTACTACTGCTACTACTACTACTACTACTACTACTACTACTACTACTACTACTACTACTACTACTATACTACTACTAGACAATAATAATAGTAATAATGAAACATATTTAGCTCTGGCAGTGTGACCTATAAAACCCTGTAAATGTGTGCACATAGAAGTGATGTGTTAGTTTGCATATATTCCCAGCCTTATGTGCATGCATTCTCATGTTCCCATGCTTATGAATATGTACAGGCATTTGTGTGTGCTAATGAGAGTATGTGTGTATTGCTATGTGTCTTCATACACGTCAATCTGTGAGCCAGCAGCCAGATTTAGGTGCCATCTGAGGAAGAGGAGGCAGGTGGGCGAGGGGCAGGAGAAGGCGCCCTCCTGAACTGCTCGTAGCCCAGTGGGCTCAGAGACTGCGTGGGCACACAGGTGGGTCTGTGACTCAGAGCTGGGGCTCAGAGCAGCCTGTCAGTGGGAGTGGCACCTGCTTACCGCTGCACCCTGTTCATCCTTACAGCTGCTCTGCCTCCTCTGTCCTAACCTCGTCTCTCACGGCTTTAACCCCACCTGCCTTACTGTCGCATGGTTACAGACAACTTGGGCCTGTTGTAGCTGGGTTAGTCCAGATGTTCAGACATGCAGCTGTGAAGGAAGGTTTTGTCAGGACACAAACCATTACAAGAACATCAGCAGACTGCCTCAGTGCCACAGAGGTGACTGTTAAGTAAAATGATTGGTACATGATAGTATGTAGAAGTCAACTTGTAGACGTACACAATGTCTCAGAAATCTGACTTGTACATGGCACCAAATAAAGCTGAAATCATGTCAGTTTGTGTCATTTACAGCACAACTAGGCTACTGTTCTGGTCAGGTCAAAGTCTAACTTAGAAGTATTTGTATTAGTTGTTGTTGTTGCTGAGATTTTATAACCATATATTTGAAAGAGCACTGTGTAATTTCATAAAACACATGATTAAACAAAGCCAAAAGTACATAAAAAAGATATCACCACAACAGAGACAAAACAGTGTTTAAATGAGGTTCACATGACATGAGCAAAATCCATATCCTATTTTACCAGTTTATAACATTAACATGAATATATAATTATCACAAGATTACTTTAAATAAAGGCTGTTTTGTGTGGTGTGAAAAATGTTTTTACAGCACTTTCAAATGTTCATTTTTGACTAAAATACAATTAAACTTTTCTATACAATTATACTTCAGGCATGTGTGTATGACTAGTACAAGTAACATACATAATAACAACACTTTTTTGTGTATGTTTGCTGTTTTTCCGTAAGCTTACAGCTAGTTGGTGAACCCTCCCATGCACAGGCGGAGGCAGACACTGTTGTTAAAATGCTTGTTTGCATGGATTGGGCTCTGTTTAACCTGGTAACCCTCTCCCAGGGCATGGATAGGTTGACTGAGGCATCTGTCGGCTGCTCCAGATGTGAGGTCAGCCAGAAGAACAGGCCTTAGTCAATAGGCTTAGGAGACCATCAGGGACTATCGATTGTGGCGGACAGTGAGGCCAGCTCTGCACTAATTGTTTCTTTACTAGCCTGTGGCAAAGACAACAGTCACGGGCAGGGACTCATGAATCTTACATCTGTTTTGTTGCGAAAGCACTAAGAGTTAATAGCCTTTGATTACCAAGGGGTTTGTGTGTGTGCTGGGATAATGTGTGTGTAAATTAAGGAGGCATTGAAAACACAATATTATCTTGGTCTTATCTCGGCTTTGGATGTTTTATTTACCCAAGGAAGATTCTATAATAAATATTTTAAAGCGTTTTATGAAAAGTGCATCTTAATAGCCAACGTTATCCAAACTTTTTAGTAGGAAATAGTATTTTCTTGAAATTATCATATGAAATTACCATGAATTAGCACCATTTGCATAATATTGTAATGGTGTCCTTGTTAGCGATAGCATTGAAAGTATTATAAAACTAGTTAGAATAACTTAAAGCAAGGTCAATTTTGGAGTAAGATTAACTCTGTGTCTTATTTTGTTTTACTTTTGCCAAAATTACATTTGAAAGTGGGGCCTATGTGTTGTTCTTTACAGTGCAATTTTGCAACAGAATTCTAGGGTGATATGTGTGTGTATTTGACTTTGTTCGGTGCCTCTTGTCCTGGTGTAGATGGTCACAGGCGAGTCCTGTCCTCCTCCTGCCCCCCATTCCCCTCGCTCTCCCCACCCAACCTCAGTGGTCAGCCTGAACTCTCTGTGTGCAGTTTGTTTATTGCGTGCAGCAGCAGAGTTTGTTTGTGGCCGCCTGTCAGAGCGCCTGGCCCGTTGTGATGAAAGACACTTGGACCTTCCCATCCATTTCACATTTGCTCCAATCAATTATTCAACAGGACAGCCAATTAAAAATGAGGGAGAGCGGTCAGGGCCTCGCCCCCCGAAGGCCGCCACTAGACAACTCTCTCCGTGAATAATTGGTGCAATTAATTTAGCATTGAGCAATAAAGGAGTTCTCACTCTCAGCTCGATCTCTCTTTCTTACTCCCTACAGTATATGCCGCAGCAATACACCGGTCATTATAGTCACACATTCGGCCACACACAGCCATGCTAAACATTTGCGTTTGATTATATAACACACAGGTGAACCTTTACCAAATTACCCCTTTTTATTTACACTGATGCCTAATTAGTCCACACTATAGCTATTATGTATCGAAATAGGAAACAATAGGTTTTGGTGGGTGTTTGTGCTGTAATGATCACCAGCTGGAGGCAGGCTTTATGTTCCTTGTTATATCACTGTTACTGTCCCACACACATGCAGCTGAAACACACTAAGAGCAACACATTTTAAGCATAAACATTCTTAGGACACAGCGGGACAACAGTCGCTGTCATCAACCTTACACAGACCGTAAATTATTACCATACTGCAAAATTATTCAATTTGCTTGATTCTATACATTTCTCCCCTCTTATTTTTCCTTATCTGCAATTATGGTTAATTTGCTCCTGCCCTCGCATGGTGCCTCAGTCTGTAATGGCACACACAGTAATAAGAACACTCAGGAGGTGGCTAATAGTGACAGCTAAATTTCACCAGCTCAGATTTATTGAATCACCAAAGAGGCTTTATGATTGGTCCCTAAAACCCCATCATCTTCTCCTATTGATCAAGTTTACCTCCTTGTACCTTCCCCCTCTCTCTCACCTCCCATCCTCCTTTGATAGCCAGATTGACACTTGAGTAATTTCCCTGTCAGAGTTTGAGTGACGCATGGTAATGTGAAGACGTTTGAGAGCGGCATTACAACACAAAATAATTTCCAATTTACCGCTCATCAAAAGTGGAAAAAAAAAAAGCGAGGGAGAGTTGGGATGGAGAGAGGGAGAGAGAGAGGTGTTGAGAGGAGAACACAACAGTGGATTTATGGCTTCAATTACTGATATTTCACATTTAGTTTAAAGCGACATGTTTTTGTAATGTGACAGGCTTCAGTGCATTTGAAAACCTCTTCAGACCTCGCCACTATCCCTCTTCTTCGGCTGGTGTTTTCTCCCTCCCTGCTCTCCTCCAATTCCTCCCTCGTCGAGAGATAATGAAAGGGCGAATCAAACATGAAGAGGGGCAGTGGAGGGAGGGGTGGAGGAGGAGAATGATAGCTGTGACTCTGCAGCCTGTTTAAGGAGCAGGGAGGTGCCTGACAGGGGAGACCAGGCTTTGAGGTGCAGGTGGATGTGGCTGTGTCTGCCCACCTGTCACACACCAATCAACTTTGATGCCTTCAAACCACAACACCCATAGTGCACTGGGACAACACTGATTATTTGGCTTCATTCACTGTCCACACACACACAGATCCACTTTATTTATATAGCATGTTTAATAAAAGTTAGAAGGATGAACACTGCAGATAATTCATAAAACTAGATCTTGGAAATTCTAAATGTTGTGCTCTGAACCTATACTTTTAATATGCTTCTATAAATAAAAACAGTGACTTATATTATAGCTTACGTGTTTTTGGTGGAGCTCACACTACTTGCTTTAGGTGACAATATAATAATTACTATATTGACTGATTTAACAATAATTTTGGGGGGTCAATATTTATCATAGGTACTTTTTGGTAATATAGTAGTAATATACAATTGTACAGAATACAAGATCATTTTGTTGTAGAGATTTTTTTTTAACAACCCAAGTGCTGTTGTGCAATTTGGCATTGAGGTTTTTCCATAAGTGTGGTCATCATGGATGTATTGATTTGATTGATTGAGTAAACTCGATTCTCTTGGTCAGAGTGTTACAGAATTGCAATAGACAAAACATTACATGCAGACTACACACTCATTTAAAATACTCTACAAACTTTCCCCATGCTTTTCTCAATGAGTTGATTTCCTCTTCCATGTTTAGCTTGACATGCTTTTTGAAACAAAAATAAGTTCACTTTTCTGCTTTTTTCCACCACCCCTCTCACCTGCATCTTCCTGAGTGCACTCATTCACACCAGCAGGTACAAGTGTGACCTCCTATGGTGCGCTCCATGTGCGTATGTGTC
>KN503653.1:0-25943 GCA_000787155.1 Scartelaos histophorus | reverse complement strand
AGCTGTTCTAGCACCCCGGCAGAGATTGATAAGTTGATGTTTAGAGCTCTTTGTTTGACGAGCCTCCTGCAGTGAGAGGAAAACAACACCTGCTTGTCACAACATGTACTGTACACACTTGTCTGTCAGCACAAAACTAGATAGACTTGCAGAATAATTAAGGAATGAGCTAGCACAGTTTAGGTCTGAGTTTGGAAATTCATTTACAAATCAAATAATACTCCACTTTGTACATTTTAAACTGTTGTGCAGTAATTATAATTATTATCACCCTGTATTCTGTCTTTTTCCCCCCTTGTTTCAGACCAGAGCAGTAGCTTGGAGCAGTGTCTGTGCTGTGGTGTGTGGTCCAGTCAGGAGTCATATGCTATCCCCAGTGGAATTCTTTTTTCTTCTGGTGAGCGTTTGTGCTTGAGCCCAGTGCTGCCAACGCCACAGTGAACACTCTACTCTCTGATACAAAGAGACATGACTGGCTGTCATTCTGCAGCTCTGAACATGTGACAGTGCCAACAGCTGGGGACGCATGTTTGGCACACTCTGTAGGGGTACATACATCCAGGTGTAGAATATGTGTGTCTATGGGTGCGCCTGGTGAAGCCATATGTCTCTTTTCCCTAGATTCAGCTTCATATCAGCTCTAAAAGCAAAGTAACGTAGCAAACTAGGTTACAGCATTGGCCCTGTATACACTGTAGTTATCACATATGCCATTTTACACACCAAAAAAACACAGTAGCCACCAATGAGAAAGATGGAATGGAAAACCCATTGAAAAAGCAGAGAGGTTTTTATGCATGCATGTGTGATCCTGTGTGTTTTTTCTAGTTCTGGACCGTGACACTTTATCCGTCCTCTATTAGAATCCCTGAATCCAAACTTGTGGTATTCAATCATTTTGATTAAAAGCTGCAGTCTCTAACAGAAGTGTTGGGAGTGGAGCTGCACGGCGGCCCGCTACGTTTGAGAATTCATATATTTTCATAAACTTTTAACAATGTCAATGAGACACGTCTTCAATCTTTGGCCGCGCGACGGCGGGGCATTCAATCTTTCTTTAGCTTTTCGACAGAAAATTTGAATACGACTGCAATGTTATTAATGTGACAGTTCATATGGTGGGCTTCATGGGGGATTTGTGAGGGCTTTTTTATTAGTTTTGGAGACACTTGAAGCAGAGAAAGAAGGAAAGAGAGGAAACGCTCTGTTAGGTCAAATGCAGCTGGAGGGGCCTGAATTGCAGGCTTGCAGTGATGTGGACATTTTAATTTTGCACGCCCAATTAACAACACTAACTAACCAGGGACATTAATTTTTGCAACTGTCTCAATAATAGAAATCCAAATATAGTTTTGGTCCAGTTGTGAATCTTTCATTTATTTATCATTTTGTATTGCTGTTCCCACCCTTCCCATTTCTGAATACATGCAAATCAATATAGCTCTAATCCTGATTTATATAGAGACACAGCTCTCTCAGACATGGCTCTATGTGGCGTTAGAATATGATGTGTCATACAATCATATGAATAAGAATGTTTGCAATAGTTCTGCAGATTCATGATCACAGTAAGTGACCGTGGCGTGGCATGACTTTGAGTCCATCATAGGTACGGATTGATAGGAGGTTAAATATAGCCTGATGCAGGACAGTGCATCTGATTGCCCTTGATGCTGCAAAGAGCAAACCCTGGCTAATATGAAATGGTTTGTCAATGCCAGATCAATGTGTACATCTTAAATGAATGCACAATGGCTACATAATCCATAAGTGTTGGTAGGCTGAGCGGCTGAGCGCAGTATTGAGTGTCTGTTGTCTTTGACACATCTTTGGTGTCATGGGTGGTGCCATGAAGGCGCCTGAGAAACAGGCCAGTCCCCATTCATATAGCTTTTATTACCGTTCTCTGGTTACATACCATAACGCAGGCCATTTTATCAGCATTAACAGCACTCATGCTCAGACACTATCCATCTGTCAATATGCTAACTCTGCTTATTGGCTTGACTCATTTTTATGACAATCACATTTGCCTAATGCGGCTGAGTATTCATAAGCAGCTTTTACAAATATGTTAGTAATGTGCAGTAGTAAATTATATTGTATTTTGTTCTAGCATTTATTGTGTTGTATAGCCTCAAGCATTGTTCACAATTTAGAAATTAGGAATATTCATCTTGCCTAATAGACTATTTTTTGTTGATATAGATGAACATTTTTATATTTTAGCTATGGACTTTGATAATACTAGAAAACCTGCTTTATTTATAGTCTAGTAGTAGCCACATGCTTGTACCTGAGCACATTACATGTTTGCTGTTGTATCTTAACACCATATTGTGTGCATGTTCCACTTAGCCGCCCTCTCTTTTGTACACTGCCTGTGTAATGTTTTTCTTTTTGCTTGACTTGTGGACCCTCCCTTGCTCTGAGCGCTCCACTCTCAGCCTCTGCTCGCGGATCGCCGGCCCGTTGTCAGGAGAATGAATGGAGTCCGTCGCCCCCAGTGAAAACCTGGCCAGACACCGAGCGCTAACCCACTGGATAACAGATAGACACAGACACCCCACATCCCTTTTGGGGATTTAAAAGCGGGGTTCGGCTCTCTGTCTGTGTGTGTTGTGGCTATGTGTGTTCCAAAAGGGGATCGCATAGTCGTTTGTAACCCTGGCACTCTCATAGCACCTGCTGCCCAACCCAGGCAGCCTAGTAATGATGCAGACTGATGATGTTAATAAGAGGAGGTGCCCCCCTTGGCTACAGAGCTCCAGCAGCATACATGCACCCAGTTATCCACAAGTAAAGCCACCTATAGACACATAATCTTTATGACCAAAAAGTTGGGCATGAATGTTGTAGGGTTTTTATCATAGATTTTAAATCTCACAAGACTAAGATTTGAGACTGCATCTTTGTAAAAATAATCCAAAATGTTTTTTTGTTTTTTTATCCCAGTGACATTTTTTTTTTTAAATGGGACCATGGGCACAATCATACCAGTCCTATTTTGTTCCAATGTATTTGGATTGTGTAGCTGCCCTTCAGATTAAAAAAAAATCACATTACTTGCTATATTGTTCAAGATGGTTTGTGATAACATCTGTAGATGATTGTGTTCCCTTTTTAATTATAAAGCATCTAAACTTTTTAGAAGTGAGTTCAACATACAGTAGACTCTGCCAAGCATGGCATATATCTTCCACATGCAGTAGACATAGTGTGTAGCCCCATACATAATCTTGTATTCAACTTGGGAGTTGGAGGAAACACTAGCTTCCTATCTGAGCAAAGATAAAGAAATAATAATGGAAATAAAAATGTGTTTGAGCATGTGGGTGCAATCTTTCTGCTGGAAGGTACAAAGACAATTATCACACACAGGGCTGTCCTCATGCATGTAGCAATGCTCCGTCTCTTTTTATTTAGGAGATAAACATCAGTAATTGGAGGTTGATGTACGGTTTCCCTGCTGCACAAACAGGTACATACTATATATACAATTGCACTGTTTTAATCTTGGCCTTTTGGGGGATTGGACATGTATAATCTCTTTCCTGGTACACTGTAGTAGTTGCAGCTCTGCCAGCGCAGGTCGCTAGTTAGTTTGTGTCTTTTTTTTATGTGGTCCCATAGTCCTGAAGAATTGATAGAGTCGCTGTGTGCATTCCGGCAATGTCAGCACGGCACTTTCACTCCTTCTCTTTCCTCTCCACTCTCTTCCCCCGCACCAGGTAAACATATTTTTGCAGAAAAGCTGACGGAGAGCTTGTTTTAACAACCTCAAGGTCAGCAAGTCAAAGCGTGCAGTCGTCATGCCGCCTCGCTGCGTGGCGTTGGGGGCCTCAGCATGAGCATGTCTGCATGTGTGTTAGCGCGTATGGCATCTCTATGGCAGATTTATTCCACACAGTGTACCCTCAATAATTCACAACCAGTGCCACTGTCTCCAGCGCTGCTCCCTGTGTCATTATGGAGCAGGGCTAAATGCCACCAGACCTTAGTCCATCTCTCCAACTCAGAAACATGCTGTTCCTCTGCCCCACTTAGTTATGCCCACACACCTGAGTAAACTGAAGCTACAAACGCTGGTAAAACCCACACTGTATATGTGCACTACTTGGAAAGTGGAGCAATACCAGCAAACCTTATGTTCATACTACTAGTTACATAATATGTTTTAATGCTGTGTTTTACAACTAGTAACAGTATTCATAATCAGAATATCCAAAATATTTTTGATTGCCTTGAATGAAATTCTGTGACCCAGTTATGGTAATGGTGTGGTGATTGTTTCATATTGATGCAAGTATTTTGAATAGTAAAGACATGGGCTTTAACTTGTAATTAAGTATGTCATAATGGCTTGTTTCCCTTGGTGATAATGTTTTATTATTATGTGGAGCACCAAAAAGAACTTTTGATCAAATGAAGCACTAAAATAGCCATAAACACATTAAGGTATCACAGTAAGTCACTTCCTACATTCATTGGCGCGTCTCTTTTATGGCCTGTCAATGCCTCCTCACTGCAGTGCAAGGCTGTTTTAACCCCCCTGACCTGCTCCTAGCCCTGCTTAACTGTGTTCTGAACATCCGTGACTCCTCTGGTATTACGGAGCTCCTTCAATCTCTCCCATCGATCCGGCTCCCCCTCTGTTGCTATGTGCTTCACCCTCTCTCTGACCCTCCTCTGCTGCCTCATAGCCTGTCTCGTAATGTGCCCTGCGCTGTGCCCTGTGATGCGTATGCGTGTGTGTGTGTGCGTGTGCGCCGCTGACCTGAGTGATGAGTGGTGACCCTCTGGCTGGCGCCTGCCGTCCTCCTCACTCCTATTGATTAGATCTGAGGTTTCATACAGTAGCCACATCACGTGACTCTGTCATTTACTGTCTCTCCACTGTCTCCAACTTGTCCTCCACACACAAGCACTGGCCAGTCACATTGGAGGCACACTTATAAGTGATGAGCTCGTCGCTGCTAATGAATGTGAGGCAGGCTAAAGGGTCAGATTGCATATTGCTTGTATGAACATACACTGGCATCCAGGAAAATGGGTTTAATTAAGAGACAACAGATGCTGTAGCTGCAGAGTGAGTCAGCAGTAGAGCCAAGTGTGAGTGAAGGATCAGAACGAAAACACGGATACAGCTGTCAATGTGAATGTGTCAGAGTTTGGTTCCATAGACTACAAGTCTTTCATTACTCAACATGCCAGGTCACTTCCTGTGCATGCACACTTTGGTAAACAGCGCTCAAAAGCCAGACCTATGAATGTGCTGCTGTACTTCTCCCACTCAGTCTATGCCACAGTAATGCTCAGGTTAAGTGTAGTTGCAGGCTATTATACATCATTAGGGTAAGTAAGGCACAGGCAGCTTGGTAAGAGAAATGGACTCTTTCAGATGCTCCATTCCTCACCGGCCATGGCTCAAATCGGGCCCAACATCACACATACACACAGTAGTACATGCACACTGTACTGCACAGGGAAAACAGCGGGCCACTTATCCTTTCAGTCACTCACAAATCACCCTGTCAATCAGCCTGCTTTATAGGGACTAAATCCTCCTGATGGCCGTGAGTCAGTCCAGCCTGCCACTCTCCTGCCTCAGCGCAAATTAAAGTGTTCTTAATGGGAGCATGGCAGTGTTTTATTGTGTTTTCACATTTTATGATACATGTTTTACACAGAGCAAGCTGGATTCAGAGTGTGGTAATTTCTTCTAACCACATCAATTAGAGTCAGCCTGCTACATGAGCCAGATATGGGCCTTTCATTAAATTGAGAGATTACGCATACACTATGATAGATAGGATGCAATTTATTTTTGTGTTATTGTGACATTGATTAATAATAAATCCTTTGCTAATGCCATTTTATCGAGTTAATAATTTAGTGTTTATTGGGAGGGATTCCTCATTTCTAATTGCAGACTTATTTGGGAAGCAATGATTCTTAATGACTACACCAGGAAATTTAACAATTGAATACAAAGAATAATGGATCTGAATTTCAGATTACAAACTTGATATTGATTTCAAAATAAAGCCAAAAGAAAGCTTTTACTGAAATGGGTTATATACTAATACATTGGTTTGCACTGATACACCTCTGCAAGATTGTGGGTTCAATTCTCTCGCTGTGTGGGTTAAATAGCAGATATCTTTGCCAGTTAAATTCTTGGTCTGCTTGCATATGTGCCTTTGAAAGTTCCCATTTTATTCAAATAATGGTCTTCCTATCAATTAGCAAAAGTTACTGTTTTGAATTGTGAAAAGCTCTTGGCCTGCACCGTGCCAAATGAGCCTGAACAAATGCCCCTTGTTGTTGCTTCTCCTCTGTCTTGTAGAGGGATACTTAGCTGTCTGCTGACCAAGGAGCGCAGACCTCGGCCGGGTGCTGCTGTGAGACAGCGACTGGCCTGGGTGGCAAGGCTCCACCAACCTGGGTGATAGATGAAGCAGGGCAAGAAAAAGACTAATTGTTCTCATTACTGTACAAATAAAAATCAATAGCTTTCAAAGTGAGGAGGAGGTTCTAGCTGTCTTGAAGGGCACTGTAGTTATTGCATAGCAGTGGATTTAGAGGGAATTACAAGTAGTGGCAAAGGCACTCTGGTACCGATCACATTTGAATGCTAATTTCGATAAAGGACAGTTAGATTAATAGATGTGGCTGTTCAGCGCTGGTCCCTTTCCCCCAGTATAAAGGCAGGTGTGTGGGTGTTGCAGATTGAAGTCCAAAATGCAATTAAAATGGAAAACACAAGGCAAGAAAGCATAGATATTTCACTTTTTTCCAAATTATAGAAGGAAATTTTATTATCAAGGGAGCATAATTTACACAGGCAATTACAAGGTTAATACATCTTCAACATCCCTCCTTAAAGCCCTCTTATATTTGTTCAGGGATCTTGTTCTTGTATTTTAGTTTAATTGGCTATGTGGAGGGCAACACAGAAGGTCTGTGCACAATCACACACAAATATGCACACTACCGGGCAAAAAGCAGCATTCAAGAGAAATATATTATTTATCTTGGGATTAACGATCCCAAGTAAAGTAAAGTGTGCAAAGTGATTCAAGTTAAAGGATTATTAAGTTCAGTGATGTTTCTGATATCTGTTTTGTAAAATGTTTGTTTCTTGCTGCTATTTTATGATTGCCTATTGCAATTAAAAAATAAGACATTTTCAGGCAAGTTTAAGTGCATTTCTGATGGATTGGCATAATACTGTATGAATATTGTCATTGGTATAATCCAAAAAGATATTGAGATCTTAGTGTTTGTCAATATTGCCCACCCCTATTCTACTAAAAAAAAAATATAAGATGTTTTTGTTTCTTTTTTGCTTTGACACTTGATGGTCTCATTTCCACATGTGCAGATAAAACCTGTTCTCTAGATGGTGTCTTTTTGTTCTTATAAACATTAGACTTACAATGCATTTCTTTTTAAATTATCATTGCAGCCATATGTAAATGTGTTTTATATTAATAGTATCTCATAAATATATGTTGACTTTTAATGAATATTCAGTAAACATGTCCCTGGGGCTTCCTACACATAGCATCCAGAATGTCCCTAACTTGTCAAAAGTCAGTGTTGGTGAGTAGAGCTAGGCTCAAATGCAAACACAGTGTGTGGATGGGGAGCTGTGGAAGCATATTGGCAGCAGTGTGAAGGCTGTGCCCAAACTAGAGTGGCTCAGGTCTGTTTTCTCTTTGACACACATGACAGCTGTGAGAGCAGGACTTCCTGTGTTTGGGAGAGTACACACATTACACACATGTAGACTGAGTTATGGGAGGATGGGAACTTTCACTCATCCAAACTTTGGCCATTTCCTTAAACTTTTCTGCACTTAAGTCAAGTTCCTAACAGATATATGCATATGATCTTCAAAGTAAATGACTCACAAATTCATTCTTCATGATTTAATAAAATTACTTTAATATGTGGTCTGAAGTGGTTTGAAGTTGAACACGTCATTGTCAATCTCTTTGGAGCTTCTTCCTTGTCAGGTTGTTTTCCTCTGATTTGGCCTGTCTTACAGCCGCAGACACCATACCGTATGATAGAAATTCAACAGTGAAGCAAATTGGCAGAGCCACAGAGGGCGGATCGACAGTGAGAAGACAAGCTGGGAAGGAGGCGGAGAGCAGAGGAGGCAGTGTGAAAGATAGAGCGCTGAGATGGAGATGATGATGATGATGAGGGAGGAAGAGAACGCCTGGTTTATATAACATATCCAGGACGGGCTTTGGCGTGCGTCAGGGAGCTGAGCCATCAATCACTCCATCTGTGTAAAATCACAAGCTGACTCCAATATTGCTAAATATTTATACTGTCACATAGACACAGGCGTGCAGATGAAAAGAGCCATTCATTAGAACCTTCTCAGGCCTGTCAGGCTGGAGATGGAGATTAGAGGAGCTACCTCCCACTGCGCTGCTTCTCTCCTCAGCCCTATATATAGAGCCATCAGGACGATAAATATCTGCAGCCTTGCTGTAGGTAAATACAGTAAATATGGAGCCAGAGCAGGACAGCAGTGCTAATCACAACTGTGAGTTTAAAGTCAACATTAGAGACTTATCAAGCCCAATTTTAGGCTTATGTAAGCCTCATTGTGACATTCCTTTTTACATGTAATTTATTTACAAATTCAAACTAATTTGCAGGATAAGACTAATCTTATCAAGTACTTAAATGTAGCTCTGAAGGTAGTACACAAAAGTGTTTTCATGATTTGTGTGTATGTGAACAAAATGATCCTGAAAGTAGAATAGAGTAGCTGTTCTTCTGGCTTTCACTATTGTGGGAACTGATGGTGCTCAGTGGAGAATATTTTCTCATTATTCTGTTCTTGCCCCATAGCTTAGTCAAGTGCTTTGATTTCTAACATGCCATTATTTATTTTGACTGCCACAATGGACCACAGATCAGCGCGTAGGCCAGTCCTCAGCACAAGACGGCATCAGCAACATCATCTTCACATTGTAATTAACAGAATGGGGGGAAATTTCATTTTGATTAGCGAAAAAGCTTTTATTCTCCAACTCACATTCATAATTAATCATTAAATCATGAGAGAGTGAGTGAGACAGGGTGAGAGGAGGGGGGTGCTCTGAGAAAAGAGGATAGAAGGATGAATACAGCGTCAGAAAACGGGGAAAAGGCATGTAATTATCTGTAGAAGTTCGACATCCCCTGTAAATCCACCGAGCCATCTGACATGGCTAATTAAAGAAGCAATCAAAAGGTCCACCTCCAGAGATTTTGTAAGAAAGACAGGAGAAGACGGCAACGGGACGGAGGGATGGAACAAGGGCTGTAATGGAGGGAAAATGAGAAAATATTGTGTTATTGTTTCACACGTCAACCTCCTGTCGTCTCTTTCTATTGCCTTTTGATTTCACTGCTCGCATTTGGTCCGTCACACCCTGATCATTTCTGACCTTCATCTGCCCAGTGCAAAATAACTGATTTACATCGTCAGGCAAATAAGCTGAGGCCTCAGCCAACTGTAATGCTATAGTCATATCTGGTTAGTCATTTTTAAAGTTGAAACGATGCTTTTCTGGGACACATAATCAGTGATGTAAGTCGGAGTCATCAGGTGTTCAGGCCTGCGCTCCCTGCTCCCTGCCGATGTGCACTGTATCAACCACCCACACCAATGCGCTTTTATCTACAGCCAACTGCTCTGATCCTCCACACGCTACTGCTGTTACTGCTAGACCTGTAACATGCAGAACTCCCATGTAAAACTGCATCCTGTGCACTGTTTTGTATGTATATAAGATTTTAAAGTTTTTCAAGTCCAGAACTGGAGAGTATTTTTCTCTCTTTCAGTGTGATGTAGGACTTTGTCGGCTCTGGCACATGTCTGGTCTAAATATAGTTGGTTGGGACTTGCTGAGTTCACTAGCTGTACTCTTCCACTGTAAGGTTTTCAGTTTAAAAGCAGGTTGAGTACATTCAGTACACCTGAAAAGATTCTTTGAACTCAAGGCTTTTATTGATATTTATATTTTTTGCTGGCTGGCGTCTCAATTTATTGTATTTTACAACAGTAGACGTACTTCACAAAATTGTTGATATGACCAATAGAAACGGTGAGAAAATCCAAGGATGAAACCGTAATTGGCTAATAATTGTTGTGTCAGCAATTGTTGTCCAAGGTTTTTGGTGGATGATTAAATGATACAGAAAAATGACATAATAGGCAGTTTGTATAGTTGATGAGAAGAACTGTGTACGGCCTCTTCACCTTTAACCTTTGCCCTGTCCCCCCACCTGCCCTCCCTCTGGGGACAAAGACCTAAGAGACACAAGACACTGCAGTGATAGTGGAGCAGATTAGTCCTCAGCAGGTTGTCCTCTGTCAGCAGAAACAGGGCCCAGAGCAGAGCAGTGACCTGTGCTCCTCTTGACCACTGGAGCCTCTCACCTGAGCCCTCTCTGCGCTGGACCTGCGTAATTATATTGTCTCTAAATTTAGATGTCACATCCACTTTCACTGGCCATTTACTTTCTCCTTCCCTGATTTTATTATGTCATACTAGCACATTTAAACAGCATTACCAGGATGTCAGTCACTCTGACCAATTTGTCATTCGATTTATTACTGTTTAACTCTTCATACGTGGCCATTTGTCTTTCATTTTCACTCCCAACTTTTGACTTATAATGGCTTTTGAAAGATTTAGTAAAGGGAATGGTGAAACTGCAATAGAATTAAACATCATGACATCAAACATTTTCTTGTCCAAGTCCAAGTCAATAGTGTATTGTAGAAATAATTAAAGAAGCTTGAGAGTTGTAAAACGAGGCAAGAAACTCTTCTAACACAGGAAAAATATATTTACCATAGACTCAGTAGACATGAACACTTAATCACCTTTTGTTCTTTCAAATCTGCTATTGTGGTGAGTATTCTTATAATTTAGGTTGGACAACTGTGGTGTCTGTACAGTAGTGCTATTTCTGTTATATTGTAGTTGAGTTTTTTGTGGCTTATACAATGAAATACCCCTTGTGTAATTATCTGATAAGTTAAAGATGCTTCTAAATAATAAGTGCATCTCAGAAAACTATAGAACAGAAAGTACTAAGGCAATCTACAAGATAAGATAAGAGTTTGTATTGACTTTATTCCTCCCCACTCACCTTTTCCTCTAAATGCTACTAAACCTCACTTTTGTTGTTGTGGAACCTATTGTTAAGTGGTTTGTCCCATTGAAGTTTTAGTTCCACCACAAAATTTGGTATAAAGTAGGTTGATTTGTGTCAAATCTTCAATGTGCATGTGCACCAACAAGTCATCACTGCACTGATTCTGTAGGAGGCTTTAATACGGCTTTGCAGTCTGTATAGAATGTATTTGCCATCAAGATGGGCAGCCTCATGCAAAATAATACAAACCCAATGATGGGTACCTAGCTTTGTCAGTGAAGTACACAGCACCCCTTGTGGCCAACAGATTCTTCACAACAAAGAGTAAATCAGCAAGTGTTTTGTCCCCCTGACCAGTGCCCCCCAGTTCTCCATTTCCCTTGTGGATTTCCAAGCTGAATACAGTACTACTAAGAGCCCAGAAGGCCCGCTGTCAGTCCGTGCCCTAATTTTCTTGTGTTTATTCGTCCTTGGGGTGCGTCTCCATCTCTCTCCGTGCCCTGTCCACCTGGTGTCAATCTGGCCGCTGTATAATTGGTTGTTTTTTGGTCAGCCGGCCTGTCCTGCCTGGCTTTGATTCATGGCGTTTGTAAAGGTGACAGTAGAGGCTGTCCCTACCAGACAAAGTAGAGCCATCACTTGCTTGACCTGCTAGTTTGTGCAAACACACATACATACACACAGCTGTCCATACACATTCACGCATAGCAAAACGAGGAGGGAGGAGAGAGAGAGGCAGGTAAGGTCACTGTGTACACAAGACAACAAAGGACTAAGGGCATGGCAGCGCTGTAGTCCAGTCACCAGTTTTGAAGTCCAAGCTCCACTCAATTATTCAGTGTTCAAGTCAGTAAAGAGTGGACCAAAGCAAAAGCATGTAACTAGAAAATAATGTAGGGGGAAATGAGACATGGAAGTTTTATGTACTGTGCAATGAATCTTACCCAATTGAATATGTAATGTATCAGTGCAATCATGTTATGAATGTGTTGTTTATTAGGTTTAATGTTTTAATGTCTTGTAATGTCCTAATGTGTATTTTGTTGTCTAATTGAATGTTTAATATTTCACCTGCCTTAGGACAGCAGATGCAATTTAGTTACTGTGCCTACATTTTTATGTTAAAGCCGCTTGCTGACAGATGGATTAATATGCACTGCCCTAATTTAAAATAAACGTATAAAAACCAAGCTAATCAAGATGGATGATTCAAGATGGTATTGTGCTTGAAGTAGTGTATTGTACCAGTCCCTGTTGCCATTCAAGACTCAGATATGACACGTTTTCTTTTTAAAATCTGAATTGTATTGTTCAAAATTAAGGTTTCTAAAAAAAAAAATAATTACCTTAATATTGTGTGAGTTGGGGGAACTGTTTTTTCCTTTTATAATAATCTTGTACTTTGTTATTTTTATTATATAACATTTGTGAATTCACCTTTTCTATATTTCATGGCAAAGTGGCATGTTATCAATGGGGAAACCTGACTACTGCCAACAATCTGATCATATGACACATTGAAGAATCAGAAACTATTAAACCATATCATAGATAATCAAAACTAGAATTCGCATAATGATGTTAATTGTCTTTTCTCCAAAACACACATCCATGCTTAAATACTGCCCCTGTATATGCTTTCATTCATACCCAGACCTTCCCTTGTGACCTGGATACACTCAGGACTGACACTTTATCTATTTAGCAGTGTCACCTTCAAAAGACGGCTCCTATCAAACACAACACCCACTCACTCTCCCATACCTCATGTGTTCAAATCTGCCACAAATAACCGCCATATGTGTGTCACGTTCAGCCATCTCCGCCCTGCTGTTTTTAAGGCACTGGCTTCATATCTATAATTGAAGGTAATGGGTCGGTAAAAGGATTGTAAAGGGTTTGTGCTGTGGTTAAGGTTGGATTCTAGGCTTTCCGTGCTCTTCCTATTGACCTTGTAATTGATTTGGTGGCTTGTTTTTCATAGCTTGTGTTATGGTTTGATACGGTTTAATTGACTTAGACTGTCTTTGTGTTATTGACTGCTGTGAGATTTGGAAGGTGTGTTAAAATAGGCCACATGTTAAAGAATGGTGGATGTCCTGGATGAACCAAGCCTAATGTGTAGTTGTGTGATTGCATTTACCAAGCTTACATTTTGAGCTCCCTGGCCTGTGTTACAGCCAATGTAATTGATTGTGTGTGTGCTTGTGTCTCAGTGTTAAGGTTAATTTCTCTAACTGCTGGTAAGTGCTGTCTGACCGCTCCCCTGGCGGCCTCTCTGAGCTGAAGTAATGCCACTTAGAGCCCCCCAGGGCCCCCACTGCTGGCCAGCGCATTGATCCATTGATCGATAATTGCATCTGTAGCGTACACTGAGCACAGAGGCTGCGGAGCTGACCTGCAGCTAACACAGCCCAACTGCTGTAGGAGCGGTGTCACTGCAGCGACGCTTATCAAACGGCAGTCTAGGGAGCACGTAAGTCTTTAAACAGGAGCCAGAGATGTGCTGAGCCAATGAGGGCCAGTTCATTTACTGTATCATACCATTCATTAGAAGCAATCTGAAAGCATTCTGAAATAGGTTGATGATAGTATTACAAAAAATCTGAACATTTAATGAAAAACTATATTGTACTATATTAAAAAAAAAGTTAAACATTTAATTTGTCAGGATATAAAATGTTTTAGTTTTTCTTTTAAAACATATGTAAAATGCTTTATGCTTTCTTTTTGTAAATTCTTGTACGTTAAAACTGGCCATTATTTCACATTTTGTTTATTGTAAACCTCAGTATTGATCTAAAATGATCAGCTCATTGACTTCCTGTTGAAAACTGCAAATCTAATCCTCTGGGGATGGTCCTGCCTCTTCATGGCATTTCACTGTAGCAAACAACACATTTTCATTTACAGCTTTTGTATTTTTGAAAACAGCTACGCATGACCCGTGATGTATGACCCAGAAGTGATTTTTTTAGGGAGAGTTTAGTGTTACCATTGTGGTGCGGGACTGAAAAGTTTCTTACATTAAACTAATTTATCAATTTACATTATATCACAAACTATGCGGAAATGTTAGTATTTTTGATTGATACAAAATGATTGACCCTCTGCCCCATCCGGGTGTTGTCGTTTTATTCCTCTCATGTAGCTTCCATCTTGTTTCAAATCACAGCCAATAAAGCCGGCTGCCTCCCTCTCCGTTATCCATCTCCCTGCTTCCTGTTAAAGCAGTCAGTGAGTCAGAACACTCCAAACACATATTAAACAGGCATCAGCTCCTCGCCGCGGCCAAATCACGCTCTTCAAATGTTGTTCTTCCACCGGGAGTGCAGGACAACTGAAGAGATGGGATCTGCAACATTAACTTGATTCACGGCTGCAGCAACTGAGTGACACTCCATAAACCTCAGCGGGCCAACACGGAGCTAATGTGAGGTTCCTCTCCACCCCCACCGCCTCACACACATATACATAAGACATATAGATAATAGACTGACCATATAGGATGCTACCACCCACATGGGACAGCAAAATGACATGCACCTATAAACATGACTGATACCAGGAAGGCTCATCCATGCATGAATTAGAACATATTTGTGTTATTAAGAGGATATACAACTGAAGGAAGAAACAAGAGATCTGACCCCGTGATCATTCATAATCAACCACACAGGGACACCAGTTTGCTCAATGGCATAACCGCATACTGGGTCAAAGGTGGAACTGAAGCATCAAGCCTCTCCAGGTTGTCAGTTTACTCTCCTAAAGCCTGCAGTTACAGCACGTGACTACATATAATTAGGATTTGTCAAAATGTTGTTTCATTATTTAAATATTTCATAGTAATACACATTTTGTCATAGACTCAGGAGCACAGTCATTAGACTAATATAGACAATAAATTGCACCTACAGCTCAGATATTACAGATATTACAGAGAGTATATATTACCACCTACATAAGGCACAAACATGCACTTACCTATAAACATGAGTGGTGCCAGGAATGCTTGTCCGTGCATGAATTGTGTGTATTATTAAGAGGATATATGAGTGCTTGAGGTTTTACATGCAAAAACATACACACACAGTTTTTATGGTTATCCAGCAGAAATGTGCACCACCGTTGAGTTATTGTCCTCTGCGGCTGACCTTGCGGCTCACAGTGTTTGGGCTTATGCAGTTAGCATGGCCACATAGCTCTGTGTAAATAGGTAACCTCTGCTGCTCCAAATGCCAACTTCCTCTAGCTGTTTTTCGACAGCACTGTTTCCCCTCTGCACGCCGGCTACTGCTTGTCATTTAAGAAACAAATAGTGGAGGCTGAACTCATGTCTTCTGTAGCGTCACTATTAAACAAAGACCTACAATGAGTGACATTTTCACTCCAAAAGGCTAGAGTGAGAGAGATTTTGTTTGTTGGCTCAATCGACAAACACTTGCAATGGTAAAGGGGCAGGCTGAAATTGCCTTGTTTCTTTTATAAAGCTACTATTTCTGGGTTTAAAAAAAAAAAAAAAAAAGCCCAAATTGATTGAAAATATGTCTTCTTATATTACATGCAAGTCCTCCAAATGAATACACATCTTTTTAAGACTAGTAGTCATTACTCTGTCAATCTCCATCACTTCTGTGCCCAAGTCTTTATTGTGCTGTGACACATGTGTATAAATTCTGACAATGGTCCAACTGAACCGGGCAGAACAAAACACTAGTAAACTCCTCAACCTATCGATATGAAGACATTTGCAGTCACATTTCATCTTTAGACTCTCCCTAAACTCAAAGTGGCAGCACTGGCCACTTGCCTTCCTGTTGTTTTGGGAGCATGCTGCTCTCTCCTGTTTACGCCGGACGAGGACAGGGCACACCTGGGTCAGAGCACAACTTTCCGATAGCACTGTCACCCTTGTGAGTACAGGACATTAAATGTCAGCAGGAGATAGGAATATCAATGATTGATGAGTTTGTTTCTCTGTTCTTTCACATCTCTGTGATCTTGCCTCTGCCTTTGGGGGTAAACCTTGTGCAGCTCAAATGTCAACTTTTAAGAAGTTGAAGTGTAAAATGTTTTGAAGTATGTTTTGTTGAGGTTCAGAGAAATTGTTTGACTCAGACTTAAAGGCAAAGGAAATGTTTAGGAAATGAAAGCAATACACAGTTTAGACTGGCATGACAATAAGCCAGAGAGTGACCACAAGTGGCCAGTGTTTATGCTCTGTGTGATCTCAAAGTGTTCTGTGTAAGAATCTACACCAGCCTTTGCCACATTTGTATGGACAAGGGTATGTCAAAAACTCACAAATGAAGACACCGTGTTTATGTATCTGACTCATTGTTTTCTCGCACATGTTTTAAAGATAGACTGAAGTTGGTTGCATGTGACTGTGACAAAGTCTGTAAGTGTTCATCTAATAACATTGGCAAACCTTTTTGTGGCTGAATTTTTTTTCGTAGATTAGCCCACAAGTGTCTAACTGAGGCGGGCGCTGTTTAAACAATTGCATTTCTAACACGGTCCTATCACCTTGGAAACACCATGGCAACCTGTGATCTGAGAGGGCACAGTGTGGCTCAATTAGCACTCGCTGTATCTCGCACACTCTTCTGCCAGCCTAATATCTCCTGCTCTGTCTCTTTTCAAGCATTAAGTGACACAAATATGAAGAGTGTGACATCACCTTTAATATCGACTTATCTTATGGTCTTTTCCTTTTTGTGCCATGAGTGATGTTAAAACTGTAACTTAAACCAGCGTAGTCAGACAGGGCATTTGGGTAATTTTAGAATGTGCACAGTATGGATATTTGCATATATTTTAAGGCTGTGCATGGATAGGCATGCCACAATAACTTCAGAGATATACTGCAGCAAATAATAATACTGAAACTACTTTATGCCACTGACAAAAGCAAGATAATCCCAGTAAAGCTATTTTTAAAGGCACAGCATCATTAAAAAGCATGAGCTGTAACAAATAAATGGCAGAGTGAACTGATAATTAAGTGATTTATTTTACTCAAAAATTTCCCCACTGTTTCAAAGAAAAAGTATCCACAATAAATAATGGGCTCCAAAATATATTGTTCTAGCTTGCATATATTGAACAGTAAATCGATATTGTAATTATCATCACCTACGGATGAATTCAGCATCAGAACTGACCCAGTGTAAACCAATACTAAGACAAGACTAAGTACTGTTATTTATATAAGCTCTAGCTCTAAATAACTGCCTGTTACTATAAAACTGTGTCAGGATTTTAAAAATATTCCTTAGGACCAGTAAGTACTAGCACAAAATGTTGAGAATCATTGTTTTATACATTTACACCTTCAAAACCAGCACATTATAATACTTTAGTTTTGTCTTTCAGGTATTGTTTCCAAGTCGTTTGAGTGCCGTCTGAAGGGCCAGGGGGCTGCGTTTGTGGAAGCCGATCTCATGGGGTCCCCCGTGCGCCGAAAACCATCACTGGACTCGGGCCAGGACGATCCGGTCCAACAAGTCATCATCATCCAGGGCTACGGCGAAGGGGAAGTGTCCATCGACCAGGCTTTGGAGGAGTCGGCAGCTGCCACTCTGCAGACTCTAGCTATGGCGGGACAAGTAGCTGAGGTGCTTCATATCACAGAAGATGGACAGGTCATCGCGTCGGGCAGAGAAGTTGCGTCAGCAGGGGCACATTTAGCCGGAGGCAGCACCCAGTATGTCGTTTTGGAGTCAGGGGAGGCCAGGGAGCAGCTTGCGACTGGAGTTTCTGTGCGGGGACAAAGCCATATTGTATCAGAATCATCCACCGCTCTCGACGCCCTGCTGAGCGCCGTGACCGAAATGGGCCAGCAAGAGGAGATGCAAGGTGCGGCTACCGTGGTGCACGAGATGGTTGGGACGGTGGAGAACGGGGGCCCCATGGACGTGGAGGTGAAGCAGGAGCAGGAGGAGGTACAGGTGGTGGAGGGGACGGGGCAGGGCTGCATGCAGGAGGTGCTCCAGCTGGCTGCTTCTCAGATGATGAAGGAAGGACTGACGCAGGTGATCGTGAATAATGACGGGACACATTATATAGTGACAGAGCTGGACGACTGCACGTTACAAGTGGAAGAAGGTTTGTATGGGGAGCCTGGGGTGGAGCAGCAGGAGCAACAGGAGCAGAAGGAGATGGTGGTCTATGTGGATGGGACTCCTCATAATGTGGTACTGGAGGGATAACATTATCATAGTTACATATCGAGTCTTCCTTTTGTTGGATTTTTGCTGCATTTTTCTTTCTTTCTTTTTTGCTTTGTTGTTAATTTCTTGCAGGTAAGAACTCAGTGGATGTAGTAGTTCTACGTGATTTGCTCATCTCAAATCTTCTTATCTTATGAAATGAAATGAATTAGAAATTACATGATTTCTATCTAGAATTCGGTAGATTAATCTTTCTTTTGTTGTTATGGTAATCTTTTCTTATAAACTGCACTAACATTTTTCAGGCTTCCTATTTGTAAAGTCAATAAATTGAGAAATACAAGGATTATCTTTTTCAACAATAAATGAAGAATCAGAGTTTTAAAAATTGCGTCTTGGTGGCTGTGATCTTTTTAATATTTCAAAATATACTATTTTCAGCTGTGATCCTTAATCTGATCTTGAAAGCTTTCACCTTTAAAGCGCCTACAATACATAAAGGCTTTTTTCATTCTTTGACTAAGAGTGCACTCACACTAGACCTGCAGAACAGTGCCAGGCTCAAGAGCAATTGCACAGGGTTCTGACCCGCACAACCGAACCGAGCCACTGCCTGATGACTTTGTCACGCAGCACTTTTTGTTTACATGATGCACAGCAGAGCTTATGCTTTAGCGCAGAAAGACGTCCATCGGAAAAAATACTTATTAAATATAGAGGTAGATATTTGTACTTTTATGATACGTGCTCCTAGGTGGGTTTATGGATATAATAGCACAGACGAGTGAGGCTGCAAAACTTCTCTCACTGTCCATAGTCCTTACTGAAGATAAGATGAGTGTTTTGGAGTGGAAATTATTCACTGTTTTCCTCATATGAGTGACATCAGCGCACACACAGGGTTTGTATAGTGAAGTCGTGCGTGTCTGCGTATATGAGCCACTGTGCCGAGCTTCGGCCCACCTCCTCATCTGGACCAAAGTCCCAACCAGGCCGTGCTTGGGCATGACTCTCTTGTGCTCTGTGCACCTTTAAGCACACATTTTACCTCTTACAGTAATCTGTATAGTCATCATTAATCTAATTATTACAAACCTACATCATATGTTTTTTTTATTAATGACAACAAATCAGATGGAGAAGGTTTAAAAAGACTATGTAGTGTACAACTTCTCACCTGTAGTGTCCTTCCTCAAAGGTCCTGTACTACACAAAACTGACTTTTGTGAGCGTTAAGTCGTTTTATAATGTTATCTCCCCAAAAACATACCGGGAGTTGTGTTTTGTTTCATCACACATGTTTAAGTAATCCTCTTTTATTATTCTGTCTACATCTCCAAAGCTCAAAAGGCTTTTAAGTTAGCAGCTACATTTTACATTTTGTTCAGTAGAGATTGGCAATTCCAGGTCTGAAATTATCCAAATGATTCTATTGAAGGTGTATGGATTTTAAAAACACAGTGGAGCACTTCTTGCATTACCAGACAACATCACAACGTAGAATGTTTTCTGTTTGAGAGAAGAACAGCCTAAATATGTGTGGTTTGTGTGTTAAACTTGGATGAATGAAACATGCAGTTCCAGGTGTGTTTTTGATGAGGAAACAACATTATAACAGATCAGAAAACAGCATAATACGAGCCCTTTAAGTCCCCTAGAGCTTCGTATATCACACAATGCGCTCTGCTATATGCTATTACAGACGCAACAAGTACATGCATCAGCTGCTAGGCCCCATCATGCTTTCTGATCACTAACACAGTCATTACCATTATCATTATCGCCATCATGATCACCATCATCCTAATCGTCTTCCTCATTCTCTGCCTCCATCAGGCCCATTCTGCTCATTGCCTACAACACTCTATTCTTTTTTTCCCCTGCAGTATTCAGCACTGGAGGGAGAATCAATATTCATTTAGGCCCCTACACAGGCCCGCTTTTCTGATGGAGTGAGTGGGAGAACGCTATGACGGCTATACAACACAATGGCTGACCACTGGAAGCAGAGAGAGAGAGCACTTGGACCAAAAGGCATCAAAAGACCATCCCTTCCACACACAGGGAGAGGAGGTGGGCAGAGGGGAGAAAGTGGAGGAGGATTACAGATGGATGGAGAGAGATGAGGGCAGTGAGAGAGCGCTGAAAGAGCAGTAAAATCTAAACTCCACAGTTGGATATAGTGAGGCACACTCTTAATTTCACATAACACCTGTCTACCTTTTATTCTCGCTGATGCTCTCTTGCTGGCTTGGTCAGTCCACATTCAGCAGTGTAAAGTCTCCATTATGTCAAACAATTGAGAAAATTACATTCAAGTGGATTGTTCTCACGATCCAGATTTGTTTTTGCTCTGAAACCGCACCAGAAATACGCACACATCTAATTGAGATATATACTACACACAAAAGAACATTTCTTTTTAGAGAAAATAAAGTTAACACGTCAGTATATTCAGTATCTGTTGTTTGAAATTGGTGCTTAATTCTATGAGTAAAAGGTTGTATTAGAGCCCCTGTATTGAACATTTGGGGCGATCTTTATAGAAAACAATGCATTAAATATTCAAAACTTAATTAAGTAAATTTTTTTAAAGTTTTTTGATGGAGGTATCCCCACCTGCTGGTCTCAGGGATATGAAATTGTTTTGCATGTAATGTTCAGAAATATGGTTTTAATTGCATCTACCTTCCATTACTCAATTACAGGCCTGTTTATTGCAAAGACAATACTTGGTCTGGTGCCGTCTCCTGCATGTCTCCATGAGGATATATACATTTTATACATTTGAATGCAAGAAGATGATGGACCCTGCACCAGAAAACCTCCCACCAAATCTGCATATTTGAAGTTTCACATTTTAAACATTTCCTGTATAAATTGTGAGCAGTTTACTATACGCTGTTTTTAATGTTGTAGTTGAAATGCATTACATAAATCTAAAGATCGAGGTCATGGTCAGAAAAGAACTTGAGCAAATGATCTCTGTGCCTTCAGCTGCAGCTAACATTCATATCGTGAGTATTCTCCTCATAAAGTTTCCGTGTTTCTCTGAATAGGCACATCAGTCAGTGTCGCTCTTCTAACATCCCTGCATGTGTCGTCTTGAGTGATTGTGTACAGTATTGTGCGGACCCCAGCCTCCCGTTCCCCTCCTCCCCATGTATCTCCCTAATCAGCGCTGGATGGCTCATTATTAACTGCAGCAGGCCACTCGTGTGACATGGAAGAGGCAGAAATTAGCAGCTGTCAGCTCGTGATGAGTTCATTTCCTGACAGGCCCCTGCTCTGAAGAGTGCTGCTGCAGACGAGCGACAGTTGATGGAAACCTGCCGCCCGAGCCTAATTGGAGAGCCGGAAAAGGGCAGTGAGAGGAGAGGATGGGGACCCACATAAGCATACAGGAGGAGGGGTGAGTGAAAGAAGTGGAACACAACAGCGACTGCTATCTGGTATTTATCTGCTGAATTTATCCCATATAAGCTGATAAGGACGTGTGCTCGGTACTGTTGCCTTCAACTTCAGACGCAAAATATATAAGATCAGCTGTGTGATCTATCACAACATTCAATCCTGATCCAAAAGAGTTCAAGTGCAAACCTATAATATACACTATAACCATTACATAATATAATACATATGTATAATTTATCCATGGTATTCTCTTCTAGGTCATTGTTGGTTTTACTACAGTTTAATAAGACTTAGATAATAATGATGATGATGATAATAATAATAATAATAATAATAATAATAATGATAATTATAATAATAATAATAATAATAATAGACAATACATTTAATCAGCAATTTAAATAATGATCATGATATTGCCATTACAATTATTTTTGGCATTTCAGTATTGTTCCACACCTACTGCTGGAACCATGAAGTTTACCTTAACGTTAACCTCAAACTAAACATTAAAATGTGTGTAAATTTCAGGTCACTACAACTCGTGCCATGTAGTCATGCCTCTGCAAAAGGTAATGATCTTATACATTTTTCTTATATAAGAAAGATATCTGCTCAAAGCGAAGGCATAGTAATGGTAACTTTATATATTGTTGATCAATACAGTTTAGGCAATTATGTACATTTTACAATTTGATTATGTGGGATTCAAGTGCTGATCCCAATTTCGACAAGTGAAAGAATTGCATAGGGATGAATTAGATTATACCAAACTAATACCCAGTACTACTAACAACTACATCAAATGAAAAAAAAAAAGTGAAACAAACACAAATATATCCGATCTGTCCTGTGTATTTCAATCTTTTGCAACTGCGGAACTTGATATGCCAGGCCAATGCACGGGTTTGCACCACATTATCCGCTCTTTAAGTTGGCCTCTCTCCTCGGGGCACCTCTCCTCACTCCTGGGGACATCTGAGAGGGACAGCACTTTGGGTAGAGCTCTCTCTCTTTCTCTCCTTTGCTCCCTGTGTTTCCCAGAGTATGATAAATATGGCAATTCACTTTAGTCGCCATCTATAGGAAACATATCAGCCCCAGGATCATTTTCTTAATGTCTGTGCTATTACTTTGGCTTCCCTTTGGCAGTATTAGCATGCCCGGGTGATATGCTCTGCTCGTGTGTGTGTGTCCTGAGGGCAGCAGGTACAATTCTATTAAACCCTGACTTGTTTATTTCCTGTCTGTCTCTCTGTACATGTGCTCCGACTGCCAGCAGCCCCGATGCTTCTATGTACATATGTTAGGTCTAGTATTGCATCATGTATACAGTAAGGACTTAACGTGGGCCATTGGTCAGTTTGGTGGGCTCGATCAATAGCTATTATCAGAAAGGTTTAACATGGTTCATCACTCGTCTTGGATATGTATTGGATTATCAAAGAGTGGATTATTACTTATGGATTATTTCACTTTATGGAACAAAGCCTTTATTGATCAATAGAGAATTTATTCCAAAAATGCACCAGAACAGCGGCTCCTCTACTTTCCTCTACATTAAAATCCATTTAATTTTTATGTCCTCCATTGGGCTGCTTTTTGCCTAAACTATCACAACTGTGTAGTCCTATTTTAGATCAGATTTGTACATAGAACAGTCCTGCTTTTAGACCTACCATTGATCTTGTGATACTCGGTGTTATGGCCCCAGGCCTTCAGGTTGTATTTTTGTGTGTTTTGCTGCTATTTTGTTCCTGCTGCCTGAGCCCTGGTCCCTGATTGGTGGAGCACCTCTTCACCTGGCCCCGCCCAGAGCCTCCTCCCCCTATTTAA
Organism: Scartelaos histophorus; assembly: GCA_000787155.1. Lineage (NCBI taxonomy): Eukaryota > Metazoa > Chordata > Actinopteri > Gobiiformes > Gobiidae > Scartelaos > Scartelaos histophorus. Next base: position 2,334 of record KN503653.1, on the reverse strand, counting down.
GAAGATCACAGCACCTGTTCAGGGCTGCTGGCCTTTGTGGCCAGTCTGCCAATTGTGTCTCATTTGTGTCTGTCACTTTGTGTTTGTGCTGGTATGTGACTTTTGTGTGTTGAGACACTCAGTTTTGGTTTAGTTAATTCTGTTTTGTGCCTTTTGATTTGGTCACTCGATTCTGTTTGTGGGTTTGTGGTTTTCTTTGGGACATTCGTGGTTTTGGTTTATTTTTGTGTCCTTTAGTTAATCACTCGTTTTGTGAACTCACGTGACCCATTTTAGCACAAAACTTGGCTTATGTTAATCCTGTTATGTTGTTTCTTAACTTGGTTTAGTTATGGACATATTTTACCATGTTTTGTTAAGTTAACCCTTTTACACACCTGTTAATTAAACCTTACTTATTTATTCCATTTTCCACCTTGGTATTTTTTTGTTACTTCCTCACCTTAGCCGAGCTGGGTTGTAACACTCGGGAGGCCAAATGTTTACTCAAAGTGTGAACACCTATAAACACCTGGACTCCGCCTACAACCACATTTCAAACAGAGCTGGTAGATTGGACAGTACCTGAAGGACTAAAAGGGACATATGAGCCACAGTGTGAATGGACTAACAGGTATCCATACTTCAAACGCCAGGAGTTTGTAATCAGAAGCAAATATACTCTTATCAGTGCAGTTTTATGTGATGTCAACAAATACTGAAAACTGTAGAGCCCACTGAAGGCAGCGCTCACTTAGATTTTTCACCATAAAGCTGCAAATGTGCCTAGTTTGCACTAAAATGGCCCCAAAATGAAAACGCTATTAAAACACTATATACATGGAGCGACATAAAAAAGTGAATTTAGTGTTTAGTTCAACTTTAAATTGTGCTTTATGAGAAATGAAAGAACCACTGCTGTAGAAAACTGTACAAACTTGGATATTTTATGTTCTTTCTCAATTAGTCATGCCTTGGCAGAGGTCTTTACCAACTTTAGCAAGAATGTAACGCGCGTATCTTTTACCGACTATCTGTTCTTTTGTCATTTTATGTTACTGTAAATGAATAGTTACAGTATTCATGGAATTCAATTATATTTCATCTCTTCTGTGTGATGTTTTGATGGAAAAAGTGGGGAGGGGGTTGCCCAGCGTGGCTCTCTCTTTCTCTTACTTTTTCAATGTGGTTGTGCATCGGTGTCTTTGATCACACTAATCCCTGCCTCGGCTCACACCATCCGCCCTCAGCTCCCCCCCTCTCTCCACCCACTGCCACACAGCTCAACGGTGACACAAATTGACAACCAACGGCTCTGTCCGCATGCACACTGTTCTCCAAATTGGGAAAATATTGACTAATGCAACACTATGGGATATTTGAATCATTAAATTAACTTATTTTTTAGCGTTACTTCTACTCCCATATAAGTTCAGGTACTAGGTTGTGTACTGGTTTTGATTAAACGCACTTAAACTTGAGTGAACTTGAGTGCAGGACAATACAGAATACCTCAAATATATATAAATCGCTCAAAATACACTTTTGACTAAGCTAATAATGAGATAATTCAGCTATAAGTTAATAATATGTCCCTTTTAAACCAATATGGATATTATGTGGTGGTGAGTTGGTTTGAAAATTGATAAAATTATGCAAATTAGAATTTTATTTTATTTTTTCTCCGTCTCCACGTGTGTGAGAGCCAGCCCAACGCTGTGGAAATAGCAGATCTTCACTGTCAGCCTGCGATAACACCTTTCCACAGAGCTGCTGCAGCCATCTGCTTCATGTCAGCACTGCCGTATAGGGGTTAATTCTGTTGGTATATTCATTTTAGCAAAACAAACAGCGTGACAGACGAGGAGAGGAAAACGTGAAATCATACTCTAACATATTTCACAAAAAGGTGAAACTTTTGTAAGCCTAAAATAGGTCAGAACAGCCCAAACAAGATGCAGCTATAATTATAAAGACTGAATTTGCATCAGATTCAGAAAAATGCATTAATGCTTATTGCCCAAAATAAGATATCTGTATAACTGAAGCTGTAGTAGAAGCCACAGGAATTTTTATCCCAGTGATGAGTAAGTTGTGAGTTACAGCTGCTCAGTGGGAATAAATTTTTGTTTTTGTATTTTGTGAAATCACACTGCGGCCCCATTGACTGCTGTGACTGTCCACATGATTATCCTGTCCTGGATTAATCTGTCCTCGTCCTGTTAGATTAGTAGTTTAGTAGTTTAGTAGTAGTAGTGGATCTCTCCTTCACTGTGGTTCTCCCTGAGGTTTCTCGGTTTTTTCCCACTGTTTTTTTTTATCAATTTTTTTACAATTATCCATTTGCCTGCTTGT
>JACN01150133.1:0-20682 GCA_000787155.1 Scartelaos histophorus | reverse complement strand
TTGTGTTGCCTTGTATTTGTCACTGTAATTTCTCTTAAAACTTCACAAAATTAATAAAAAGAAAAGTATGTAAAAAAAAAAATAAAGAAAGAAATGATCTTGTGGATATTTCATGGCAAAGTACAGTGTAATCAGTAGAATCTGTGCGATTTATATATATAAATGGCAAAGCTAACCCACTAGCCACCGTGCTCCAAACAGGAAGTGAGCATGGGGGGCGCTTCCTGCTCCATCCAGTTGACATTACATTAAAACATCGTCGCCCTTCTCTCTGTAACTGCTGCTGTCAGGCTTTGGAAAATAGAAAGGTTTAATGCCATATAGTTTATTTTATACAAAGCAATAACATCTCCTGCAAAAAAAAGTTGCACAATGCACCTTTAAAGCACACAGGCCCGGGCATTTACATAGCAGTAAAGTGAAGGTTTGATGACTTATAGGAAGCGGGCGCGGGGTAGACTTTAATTTAACTGGTGCTCGTAAAAGATCTGGGCTCTTTTGTTAGCGCCGATGATCCTTCCACGGCGAGCAATGTCACCGTCATTTACAACCTCGACCTTCCTTTAAGAACGTGCACATAACCCGGGTCGTACGAGCGCTAAAAACCAGACCAGCAGAGGCAGCACTGAGACGCCGCCGAGGAAAACTCATGTGATTTTGTGATATTTTCAGTAGAACAAGAAGTAGATTGTAAAAGTTAAGTCTAGTTATGACTATTTTAGGCAAGATTGAGCATATTGTACATTGATACGTGTAATTTAAAGGTCTTAAATGACACAAAATTTGACTCTTGTGAGCTTTTATTCACGTTAGAATGTTGTTACCTTTTAAAAAAAATACCCGGAGTTGTGTTTTATTTCGTTAACATGTGTTTGAGTGATTAGTCTGTTGCACCTTGTGATGTTGAAGCTGTAGTTTTCAAGTTAAGAGCTGCATTTTACCTTTAGTTCGGGAGAGATTTGGCAGTTTGACGGCTGAAATTATCCAAATTATTCTAGAGAAAGTGTATGGAGTTTAAAAACACTACATAGCAGCGTTAAAATGACTCTCACAGAATCAATTTTAACATTTTCTCCAATCTGTCCAATCTGTTCTAGAGTTAATTTATAATTTTTGGAAATGTTAATTAAGTAACACTGAACCAAAGTTCCAGTTTAACCCCAAGATCAAGAGTTTAATTAACGTTTTGAGAGTAAATGGATAACACTTTGAAGGGTTATCCTGATTTAGCTAAACAAGGACAGAGATATTTTATTTTTACACTTTATTTTAGTTAATTTAAGATGAAATTATGTACAAAACTGGTTCTTCTCTTGTTGGAGTTTGAAGTGGTGGGAGTTGCCAAATGAACACAAAGGAACATTAAATTAACACTAGTGGAAGATGAATTAACTTCAGCTCAACTCGAACTTCCATTTAACTTTCAAAATTTTGTTTAAATTAACTCTCAAATATTTTACACTGAGATTTTAACCCTCTAGTTGTTGCTGTGTGCAGGATGAGCTCTACTACTGTGTTTAAACCTTCAATATAATAATTTAGATTATTTCATCCCTGGAATTTCCAATCTCTAATGAACAAAAAGGTAAAAGGAGCTGTTGAAAACTACCACTTCATGACATCACAAGGTGGAACAAAGTATTCTGTTTCGGACATGTAGACAGTCAATTTTGCTTAATATAGAACCTTTAATGTAGGACCTTTAATAGACCATTTGTTCATTATACATTTACACCATTTATATGAGAGTAATAATTTTCAATAAAACTAATTTTATTCGGAATAAAAAATAAGCTTAATTCCTAATGAATATTCAGAATTAAACTTATTCAGAATTAAGTTTATTTATTTATTTATTTATTTGTTTATTTATGTATTTATTCATTTCAGGACTTAATCTGATAACAATTTACAAATATTAAAGTTTAATTTAAATTTAGTTAAATTTAATTTGGTGGTTTATTATGATTTTTAAGTTTAATTAATTTATTCCTCAATCATATAAACGTTTATTCCGCTTCAAAAATAAATCTGGTCGTGCAATTAAAAAAAAAAATAAAAAATTCAAGTGTGCTGGAAGAATTACAGATAATGAAAAAAGTGGAAGGCAGAAAACCTAAAAATACAAACCTTCCCAGACGTTGAGCGGAATTAAGGTAATTTAAAGTGTTTTCTATGTAAACCCTAATTCGAAATGATTATTTTCACGAAAACTCAAAGGAGAATAATTTAATTTTAAACCATTTAATTTAGAACAATTAAAAAACATGTAGTATTATCCAATATTACTGACAACTGCATTCCTCGGTGGTAGAATTCACTTTTTTGAATCCATCCTCTAGTGGCCAGCAGCGGTATTACACCCAAATCCACCTGCACTGCTGCTCTACTGGAAGCACATTAGTGTCTTGCTCGTAGGCGATAAATCACAAACTCCCAACTGTCAGGTAACTTCCCCCGGTCGCAGTCGGACTCCGGTCTCACCGCTGAACCGTTGCGACACCTGAGAACGTGGTTAGCCCGAGGAGTCGTAAGCTAACACCGGGGCTGGCGTCGGGTTCCCATCATGCACCTGTTCCACCCGCACCAGACCGGAGCTGTGAGAAAGGCCGCGCACACAATCGGGCCGGACAATGCTTCTCTTTAGGGGCTTTTGTGGCTTTGGACAACAGTAGTGTGTGTTTTTTTTGCTGTTTGTCATCGGAGAGCCATGTGATTAGCATAGGCCCTTTAACCGAGCTGCTTTTCCCTGGTCGACTGGAGCTGGGAGGGCCTCAGGGAGAATACCAGCCAAGACAAACAAAATTCAGTTAGCTACTACCAGCATGTATGTCAGCTTATGTGCAAAATCATTTCTTTCAGCAGATTTTGAATTTTAAATACCGTTGAAATCCACAATTTAAAATTTCTAACTCTGAAAAAACATGTTTGAATTATTTTTATTCTGAAATTTAGCAGCTGAAATTTGACGTGCACATGTTTAAAATTTGGTATAAAAAGAAAAATCACCTTTTAAATATTCAGCACAAAAATTCAGAGAGTAAAATTTGCAGTGAAACAAATTTGCAGTAAAGATCCAAGACGCCAAGGCATCACCAATCGATCCAAAGTGATTTGTTCTAATGTAGTAACAAACAGGAAATGGTGCAGTGAATTAGTTTTATTCTGAATTTTAGTGGCTGAAATTTGAAATGTACATGTTTAAAATTCTGTATTTACAAAAATAGCCTTTTAAATATTCAGCACAAATAGTTTCAATCTGTCAAATTCATCAGTCAAAATTCAGAGAGTAAAATTTGCAGTGAATAAAAAAAAACAAAATTTTAGTTGCTGAAATTTAAAATACACGTGTTTAAAATTCTATATAAAAAGAAAAATCACCTTTTAACTCTGAAAAAACATGTTTGAATTCTTTTTATTCTGAATTTTAGTGGCTGAAATTTGACGTACACGTGTTTAAAATTCTGTATAAAAAGAAAAATCACCTTTTAAATATTCAGCACAAATATTTTCAAGCTGTCAAATTCTTCAGTCAAAATTCAGAGAGTAAAATCTGCAGTGAAAAAAATTTGCAGTAAAGATCCAAGACGCCAAGGCAGAAGCAATCGATCCAAAGTGATTTGTTCTAATGTAGTAACAAACAGGAAATGGCGCAGTGAATTAGTTTTATTCAGAATTTTAGTGGCTGAAATTTGAAATGCACATGTTTAAAATTCTGTATAGAAAATAAAATCACCTTTTTTAAATCTGAAAAAACATGTTTGAATTCTTTTTATTCTGAATTTTATTAGCTGAAATTTTAAATGCCCGTGTTTAAAATTCTGTATAGAAAGAAATATCACCTTTTAAATATTCAGCACAAATATTTTCAAGCTGTCAAATTCATCAGTCAAAATTCAGAGAGTAAAATTTGCAGTGAAAAAAAATTGCAGTAAAGATCCAAGACGCCAAGGCATCACCAATCGATCCAAAGTGATCCGATCTAATGTAGTAACAAACAGGAAATGGTGCAGTGAATTAGTTTTATTCTGAATTTTAGTAGCTTAAATTTGAAATGCACATGTTTAAAATTCTGTATAAAAGGAAAAATCACCTTTTAACTCTAAAAAAACTTGTTTGAATTCTTTTTATTCTGAATTTTAGCAGCTGAAATTTGAAGTGCATGTCTTCAAAATTCTGTATAAAAAGAAAAATCACCTTTTAAATATTCAGCACAAATATTTTCAAGCTGTCAAATTCATCAGTCAAAATTCAGAGAGTAAAATTTGCTGTGAAAAAAAAATTGCAGTAAAGATCCAAGACGCCAAGGCCGATCTAATGTAGTAACAAACAGGAAATGGCACAGTGAATTAGTTTTATTCAGAATTTTTGTTTGAAATTTGAAATGCACATGTTTAAAATTCTGTATAAAAAAGTCATAATCTAGAGTGTAAAATTTGCAGTGAAAAAATTTCTCAGCAACGATCCAAGACACAAAGGCAGAAGCAATCGATACAAAGTGATTTGTTCTAATTTAGTAACAAACAGGAAATGGCGCTATGAATTATTTTTATTCTGAATTTTAGTTCCTGAAATTTGAAGTGCACACGTTTTAAATATTTAACACACATATTTTCACTGTAAAATTTGCAGTGAAAAGAAATGAAGCAAAGATCCAAGATGCCAAGGCAGAAGTAATCGATCCAAAGTGATTCGATCCAGTTTAGTAACAACAGGAAATGGTGCAGTGAAGCGATCTGATTGGTCAGAATTAGCCTCATTAAAACCTCAAACCCCGCCCACAGATGAGAACGGCCAATAGGAAAGAGCCTCTGTCCTCCTCACTCGCTCCGGATCGATTGCTTCAGCCTCTCAATTTTACGCTCTAAATATTGGCTGTTGAATTTCAGGGCTGAATATTTAAACAGATTGTATTCTATAAAATTACTCCAGTGGTTTACGAATAATACAAGAATGACAAGAAAATAGTTTTTTAAAAAAGCAAGTATTTTTAAAGTTACCTCCTCAAAAACAGACTTGGAGTTGTGTTTTTTTTATAAGTTTGTCTACATCTCATATCATCATTTACTTTTATTTTTATTCACAATGTCAGGTGTATAAATCTATATTTGACATTTATATGAAGCATTTTTAGTGTTTTTTATGAATGAATTGGCTACGACCTTAAAAAATGTCATGTGGTTCTGAGTAACATTGAGATTTGAACATTAGAGGAAATATTTGGCTACGACCTTAAAAAATGTCATGTGGTTCTGAGTAACATTGAGATTTGAACATTATGGAGGAAATATCTATTCAAGAAAGCTGAAATTTCACGTGGAACTAAAAAAAACTTCAGAAAATATGCCAAAAAATAAAGAAAATAAATGTGATTAGATTTAGAGTCATTTTAAAGAAGTTTCAAAATCATGAGTTAAGGGCGAACGGTCGCACCACATGAACATTTTAACACTTTAAATACAAAAAACGTGCAGAATAACTCATGATTTGTGAAAAAAAAAGATTTGGTTCCATGGAGGTCAGAGGTACTACAGGTATGTGGGGAATTATAATGAAATTTGAACCTCTTAAACTGAAGAAATTGCAATTGGACACACGTCATGTCACTGTTTTGAGCTTTTATTCGTATTATAATGCCTTTACCTCATCAGAAACATACCTGCAGTGTATAATCCCGAGACTTTCCTGACTGAGAACAGTGAATCTGTCATCCTGTTCAGTCTGTATAATGCCACATCATCTTGCAAAGTTGCAGAGTCGCGAGTATTATCCTGCCATTAGGATCGCAATATTCCCCGTAGCTATTTCGAGTTTCTATGAGCTTTTGAGAATTCCACCGGCATCTCTAGTTTCCTTAACCATCCCAGACAGATGATAGCCTCAAACTAGCGTCAAAGTACAGTCTGTAACAGGTTCTGCAAGCTAATGTATGAAACTGTGGCTAATTCGACTGTAGTTTTGGAAAATCTGATATCATTCCCATCCACAAAGTGCTTCTTTCAAGGTGTTATATTACGCTAAATCGACTCTTATGAGCTTTAAGCCATGTTATAATGTTACGTCCTCAAAAACAGACCTGCAAAAGGCTCTGTTCCACCTTGTGATGTCATGTTGTGGTATAGTTTTCAAGTTAACAGCCACTTTTTTCCTTTTTGTTTAGTAGAAATTGGGATTTCCAGGGTCTGAAATCCAAATCCAAATGATTCTAGTGAAAGTGTAAGGAGTTTAAAAACACCCTGGAGCATTTATCTCCGTTTTAATGTTATTTCCTCATCAAAAACAGACCTGGAGTTGGGTTTTGTTTCATTCACACATGTTTGAGTTTGTGATTTGGAAACAAAATTATTACAGAAATCAGAAAATAGCGTAATATGAACTCTTAAAAGATAAAAAAATGCAAAAATTTGAAAATTCCAGCTTTTGAGATCAAAATAAGTCAGTTGTGTACTTTCAGCATCTAATTATTGCTGTGTTGTCTGGTTATCAGGAAGTACAGTTAGCATGCTAGTTCCGAAAATTGTCAAATGTTCAGATTACTTTACGATAATAAAAGATCCTATAAAATTGCCAAAATTTGAAAATTACAGCTCTTGAGGTCAAAATAAGTCAGTTGTGTACTTTCAGCATCTAATTATTGCTGTGTTGTCTGGTTATCAGGAAGTACAGTTAGCATGCTACTTCTGAATATTGTGAAATGTTCAGATTAGTTTATGATAATAGAAGATCCCCAAAAAATTGAAAATGACAGCTTTTGAGGTCAAAATAAGTCAGTTGTGTACTTTTAACATCTAAATATTGCTGCATTGTCCGGGAATCAGGAAGTACAGTTAGCATGCTAGTTCTGAAAATTGTGAAACGTTCAGATTAGTTTATGATAATAAAAGATTCCAAAAAATTGCAAAATTCCAGCTCTTGAGATCAAAATGAGTCAGTTGTGTACTTTCAGCATCTAATTATTGCTGTTTTGTCTGGGAATCAGGAAGTACAGTTAGCATGCTAGTTCTGAAAATTGTGAAACGTTCAGATTAGTTTATGATAATAAAAGATTCCAAAAAATTGCAAAATTCCAGCTCTTGAGATCAAAATAAGTCAGTTGTGTACTTTCAGCATCTAACGTGAAGCATCACGAGCCTCATTTGAGCGACGCTAAACGCTATGAGTGACGTCACACTCGCTTAGTCCACTTTTTTATACAGTCTATAGGCCATACCCATTTTCTGTGTATTTTAGCAAGTAGAAGTAGTATTTTGTTTCAACAAGTCCTATTATTTTTGTTACCGCAGTACAGATGTATTTTAAAAGCAGCTCTTGAGGTCAAAATAAGTCAGTTGTGTACTTTTAACATTTATTTATTGCTGTATTGTCTGGGAATCAGGAAATACAGTTAGCATGCTAGTTCTGAAAATTGCGAAAGGTTCAGATTAGTTTACGATAATAAAAGATCCCATAAAATTGCCAAAATTTGAAGTTTTGTACTTCCAGCATCTAATTACTGCTGTATTGTCTGGGAATCAGGAATTACCGTTAGCATGCTAGTTCTGAAAATTGCGAAATGTTCAGATTACTTTACGATAATAATATAGTGATGCGCTACTAGGGATGCACCAAATCAACGGCAATACTTGAAAACTCGATGAATTTGCCTCTGGTTGGGCCTAAATATTTAAATAATAAGACTATTTATGATTTCTATTTGTCCCTGAACGTCTCATAAAGTTTGAACTTACATTCACACAAAGCCGTTCAGTAGTTATTTAGTTTTATTGAATTTTTTGGGTATTGACAGACATGTGCAACCCTAGTTATAACTTATTTTCTTCAAAGGGGTTGGAGCTCCACCAAAGAAAGACAAAAAATATATATATTTCTGAGAGCCTCTTTCAGTTTATTCTTCCTTAAACATTTGCGCTTGAAATTAAACCATTATACTTTAAGAACGGACGCCTCACTTCTTCATATTGTTGTGCCGTTTGGGGTTATTGTGCCTCCGTGAAGGTTTCAATATCTCAGGTCAAATATTTGAAGTCCAAATTGCTTTTCTACCCACCTCTTCCCATATAGTGAAACCTATAGAAAAGCTCCCAGAATCCATTTGCTCTTACTCTAAAAAGCACTACTGAAATACTATAATATTCCCGTTGTTAGTCCAGGTAACACTCTGAGCCCACAGCAATCCAACTCCGGCTGGGCTGTAATCTGAAAATGAACAGAATCAAAGAGAAGCTGTTTTAGCAGGAAATCAGGTGAAATCACACAAAGCACAGAAGCCACGTCTGTCTTGTCCACTCTGGCTGTGTTCGGGTACATTTTAATGGCTTTTACCTAACGTTACCTGGTATTGCAGTATTTTGCGTTTGTACTAGACCAATATTTTCTAAGAAGTGGAGTTTTTTTTATGTTTTCCCTGATAAATACTTGATTGATCGAGAAGGAAATTCAAAAGTTATTCCCCACTATGCACTACAAAGAGAGCAGAGGTTTGACGTTGCAGTAAAGCCACAACAACTAGGATGCTAACGTGCACTTCTGGATCATGGCGCAGGTTTCAGCTCGTCCTGTAGCCATATATATGAGTTTAAATCTCTTCTGCTAATCTGTGTTGGTGCTTGCGAGCTTCATTCTGCCGGACCTCTGCTGTGATTGGTGCATCGCCCTAGAGCCCGGCCAATCCTGGGGCTTCACCTGCAGAGCCACACCTATAAAAGGACACGCCCCCTGCCGCTCATGGCTGCTGTTGTGCCTCTGAGCTGCAGGCCACGTTTGCTTTAGCTCGTGTTCTTCACTTGGTGATTGAGACTCTCGTGGTCCTTTGTGATTTGTTTTCCTCTTGGTGTAATTCATATATTTTAGATATGTTAAGTTTTTGCTCTCTGTTTAGAGCTTATTTTCGTTAACTTTTCCTTTTACATTCATTTTAAATAAATCTCGACTTTAGTTTGACCATTACTTGGTGGTACTGTTGTTACTTCCTCTGTCCCTTGCAGAGTTTGGCTATAACGGCGGCGATAAAATCCTTTATAATTAGATACACACACACAGTATAGACGCACTAATGGCAGTGGAGTGTGTGGCTGCTGATGTGTGTGAGTGGCTCACACACTGAGCAGCTTTTCAAACGTATTGTTTTTTGAGCTCAGTTTTTAACATCATATCATGAGATTTAACCAACTAAGAAGAGCAGCATGAGCAGCTCACAGGACTGGAGTACGGGGCTGTTGGATTTTGTGAAATGAGTGGATTGTTTTTGCTGTGTTTGTGCATTAGACGAGCTAAAGAGCTAAACAGGGACATTATGAACATTTGAGGTGCAACAGGCTTTTTACTCCGTATGTGGCAGCAAATTTGGCAGACGACCTTCAGAGGAAAAACTCTGAGGGAATGAAAACAAGAGACTGTTGGATAAACTGTGAAATAAACAGTTTGTTTTTCCTGTGTCCATGACGACTGTGCAAGAGGCTAGCTAACGAGCTAGCTACGGACATCTGAGATGCTACAAGCTTTTTATACTGTACACATAACTACTGAGTAATTCATTAATAAGCAACTTGTTAACTCAGACTGATTCTAGAATTAAAAAATAAAAAACGATTTCATGATTCAAAGATTCAAAAAAGTTTGTCAAATATTTCATATTCAAATATGAAAAAGAAAATGGTACATTTCTCTTTGTCAGTGATACATACATAATACTTATAATATGATGAAAGAAAAGTTCAAAGTTCTTGATGAAAGATGTTGTAGATTCTCACAGTTTACATGTTTAGCATTCGAACTGCACAAATCTACCTGTCTATGCCAATATCTACATCATGATTTTTATTTTTATTTTTTTTTCAATTATAAAATCATTCTACTTATGTTTTATTCATGACCATAAGCTTAGGGTTAGGGTCGAGGTTTTTGCTCAGTAGTTCACTAATGCCAGTCATTGTTTGCCTTTTAAGTTTCCGTCTTTTTTACCTTGATAGTTGTGGATAAATTATTCATGAACAGATTATTTCCTTTATTGACCTTGTTGGATGAAAATTTGGTGATGGGGCAGGTTTATGAAGCTGGTGGAAAATATACAAGACATTTCCAGATATTTTGCCATAGAAAAGCATAAACCGGAAGTGACGTTATTCCTAATAAAAGGTCACTCAGATATGTGAATGTTTTTGATGAAGTAGCAACATTCTAACATGACTTAAAGCTCAAAAGAGTCAATTTTGCATAATATAATTGACTAAAGAATCATTAGCACACAGAATATAGAAGCTAAAGGGCCACTAGGCTGGGAATATCTTTACAATTGCTCTTTCCAATCAGTTTGTGTGGACGATTCCCATCCAAACGTCCAGCGCAGCGAGCCTCCATCACTGTAATTATTAACTGTGATTTCAGCTTGTGCGAACAGTCGGGGGTGGGGCCGGTCAAAGAGAAACCAGGAAGTGGGAGACGGGCATGTTGGTGGAGATAACACAGCCTTATTTACTCTCGCAAACGGGGCCAATCCTGAAGGGCCGTCCACCGGAGCAAACTCCACACGGCCGAAAGCCCCGGGGATTAGCGCTCTTCCAAAAGACGACCTTTGACTCCACGCTTTCTGTGTGATGTGTACCGGCGCAATGTAGGTCACTGCGGAAACTGATAAACAGAGGTGCGGAGCCTGGAAATGAACAAGCGCTCCACATTCAAGAGCGTAATGAAGGGTAGAAACGAGTATCGAACGTTTATTATGCAGCAAAATGAACCGTAACAACCTGAAACAGTTTGCAGTGGTCCAAAGAGCGTCCTAGTTATTCAACATGATTTTATATTCAGAAAAATGAACATAAAGTCAATTAAAACGGCCAAAAAGATGTTTTAAAAGCTCCCAGAGAATCGGCGCATGAAGATTTTACACAAATCAACCTATTTTACATTATTTTTAACAACATTTTACGAAGACGGGTGAATCTGGACCTTGATTTCAGTTTCAGCGATTGACAGATGGATTAACCAATCAGACTAAACAAAAGCAAACGCTAATGCTTACATGGAAAAAAAAGGAGAAAAAACGATATAAAGGAGCGAGAAATGGCGTGGATTTCAACAGTCAACGCACCAAACTATGACTAAAGTAAAAGAAGTTATATATTTTGTTCTGAATGCTACGAGAATTTTCAAGAAATGTCTGAGAAACGCAAGAGAAAAATGAGCATCTGAAGTTGGATCGTCGCAGCTTTGGATGGATGTTTTTCGCTTTAACGTCTTGGATTCTTCTTTAAAGACGATACAGTAAAAAGAAATTACCTTGCTGACATGTTTCGGCTGCTCAGATCTCGGATATGATGACACGTCCGAGCTTAAACCCGATTGAACGCACCATAAGCTCGGACGTGATGTCGGAAGAATAATCGAACGTGGGGTTACTTACTGTAGGCGTGTTCAGCCTGATGGACCTGGCACTTCGCTCTGAGCATCCTGATTATTCATTGTTCGTAAGCGCTTTTAACAACTTTTGAAAAACAAATATAAAATCTGTAAAATCAAATCTACCCAAAGATGAAGCAGTGCATTGTCGACTTATACCAGGTCCATCACTGACAGAATGAATAACTGCAGCACTTGGAGGGGCTTTGTCGGTAAAGTGTAATTATTAACCGTAAAGAGGATTTGAATAAGAATCTGGACAACGACCAAAGATAGTCCAAAAAAATACCCATCCTTTTAAGTTATAGTTATTCAGAGTTTTGGTTTCTAAATGTCTTGGGCTGTTTGTGTTGTTTTTGTTATGAATTTGTCATAAGTGAAATTAAATTAAGTGGAGTGACTGGGTTAGCCAATCAGATTACGGTGTTGGCATGTGCTCCCCGCAGCCATTACCAAGCTCCAAACAATAACAGCTACCTTTTAAATTTGGAGCTTCGCGTAGGCAATTTGCTCACTAAAATGATTAAATCTAGGGTTTGGTTAGGAAATGGGCTTTAAAAACCCAGAGGAGGTTTGCATGGCAGCACACACATGTAGAGGGGAGCTTTTAACAACATAAAACAACATAAGATTTACCCAAAGATGTTTTAAACCCAAGAGAATCAGTGCATTGTCAGACTGGCCATGCCTACAGGAAGTGACCCTGCGTTTGATTATTCTTCCGACTTAGACTCGGATCTTGGATATGGCGTCACGTCCGAGCTTATGGTGCATTCGATTGGGTTTAAGCTCGGACGCTACATCATATCAGAGTCCGAGTTAGAAGGACAATCGAGGGTAATAAGAGCTGATATACGGCACATCACCAACACCAGGGACAGTTCTGAAGATGATGTCTTTAAAAAAAGGTCCAAGAAGCTAACATACATAAGAAGACAAAATAAACATCTTTGGCTTAACAGGAAGTTTTTCACGCTCTATTTTCCAGTTCCAGTCTTTTTCTGGATTTGAATACAGTGGTCCCTTGTTTATTCCACATGTTATGTTCTAAAAATAATCCGCGACAGGCGAATTCCGCAAAGTAGTTTTTAATATTACTATATATGGTTTAAGTCTATAAAAGCCCTCATCACACACATCTCAGGCAGGATTTAAACACTTTCAAAGTTCAAACCTCAGTAGCAATTTAGCGGTAGAGTTGTGCAAAGTGCTCCCGTCCCTCGATCCTTCTCAGTTTTGATCTAGCGGGCTGAGTTGCACATACAGTATTAGTACTTGCGTGTCGAGTTGCCTATACAGTATTTGTACTAGTGTGTTGAGTTGCCCGAACAGTGTTCATACTAGTGTGTTGAGTTGCATGTACAGTACCTGGACTAGCGTCTCAAATTGTCCGTACAGTATTTGGACTAGCATGCCAAGTTGCGCGTACAGCACTCGTACTAACTGGGCAAGTTCAGTACTCATACTTGCAGGCCGAGTTGTGCGTACAAAAGTCGTACTAGCGTGTTGAGTTGCGCGTACAGTATTTGTACTAGCGTGTTGAGTTGAGCATACAGTATTCGTACTAGCGGGCCAAGTTGCGCGTACAGCACTCGTACTAACTGGCCAAGTTCAGTACTTGTGCTAGCGGGCCGAGTTGTATAGCAGTCATACTAGCGTGTCGAGTTGCGCGTACAGAATGCGTTTGTCAAGCTTTATGCATGCTTGTACTGTACTGGAGACCCGGTACTGAGGAGATTGACAGTGGTCTACAGTCCCTTAGTCAATCAGGAAGCAGAACACAATGCACGTTTATACGCTTTAAACAAAAAAACAAACTGCAAATTGCACGAAAAAAAATCCGCAAAACTGCAAGGCCGCTAAAGTTGAACCACGAAATAGCGATGAACAACTGTATAATACAGAAGGGACTGGCTGGTCAGGAAACAGAAAGGTTTCATAGTGCATCTTTTCATCTTTTCACTTTTACAATCTGCTAAAGGTAAAATACAAAATATATATTCTTGTTTTCCTTCGACTGCTTTCACACTTTTTCTCTGTCGTTAAAACTCCCATTGACTTAACCTCATTGAGTAAGTCCAGGTAAGCTGAGCCCTCATCTCCCGTGTCAAACCTCGTCCTTCATTCGAGCCCCAAACGCTGTTACAAGTGTTTTTTTTTGTTTTTTTTTTCCATGGATTCAGTTTGCGCTCACTCTGTCTCTAACACATTCTTCCTCAAATCCTAAACAGAATAGAAACACGATACCCCGGGATTATAGTAAAACCACAAGTGCTTCCGTTGAAAAAAATGCAGGCGATTTGAATGTGAGGTGCTCTTCCCCGCCCCGGCTCTTGTTTCTCAGGTTGGGCATGTCTTAAACGACTTGTCTTTGCGAACAAAACAAATCGGAAGCGGATACGGATTCAGCAAAAACCCAAAAATCCGCGCTTAAAGGCTAGAGTGGTACCGTTTCAATTTCCCCACGATTATTGAACTTTGAGGACCGTTTAAAGTCCTGAATCCGCTCCATGCAGTTGCACAAAATGTGTCTTTAGGAAGCTGATCGGGAATAATCAGGAAATGCAATGTTAGCATGCTAGCGGTTAGGATTAGGAAGCGCTTATAAACTGGTGGTGAATAATAAGGAAGCCCAGGATGCATAAGGTAAATGAGGAATAACTTTGGACGACCGCAAAAGGTTTAAAATGGACCAATTCTGTTTTACCAAGACCAAGACCAAGATTTTAAAACTTATATCAGGTTATTCATCTTGTTTTGAGATTTATTATCTATTTACTAGTTCTAAACTGGATTCATTTTAGTCTAGAGGGAGTTTATTTTAAGATAACTTGTCAAGTAAAATGATCTTGCTGCATGGACAGAATTTCATTTTCTGATAGATTTAAGTGTTTATTTCATACATTTTTGCCAAGATTTTTTGCATTCTAATAAATAGTTTTTGGATATTTAGTTTTTTGCAGAGGACATTTGTATTCTCTAAATAATTGCAGCCTTTTTGATTTGATAATTGTGCAAACTAATAAATATATTACACAGTTTTACAATCAATTCCACCTTGCTTGAAGTGCTCCATTGAGGTTGTTGTTTTTGCCTTTTACATCTTCACTAGAATCACTTGGATGATTTCAACCCACAATTTCTACAAAAAAAAAGGTATAACGTAAACTACTGCTTCGTGACATCACAAGGTGGAACAGAGCATTTTAAGCTTTCGAGATCCAGACAGATTAAGAATAAAGTGTTACTGAAACGTGTGAATGAAACAAAACACGACTCCAGGTCTGTTTTTTGATGAGATAACAATTATAACATGGCTAAAAGCTCCTAAGAGTCAATTTTGCGTGATATAAAACCTTTTAAAAGGACAAAAGCGACTGTGATGATCTAAAATGAGGCGTCACGAAACTAAAGCCAAATATGCGCTCATCTCCTGATTCATTATTCATATACGACACCGTTCAGAAACTTGTAGTGAGAGGAAGTGAGGCGCTTTTTCCGTACTAATTATTTTTAGTTTTGGCAAGCTTCTTTTTTCATCGGCTCAGCTGGTTTGTAATTCGATACTTTTTAGACCATTATTTTTTGGTTTTGCCCAGTAAGTAGACACTTTTTTGAGGGTGGCCCAAGGGAAGATTTTAAGTTTGAAGGTTTTCAGTTAAACTTTTACTTCTTCCTCTAAAAAGCACTTCTGAAATACTGTAATATTCCCACTGTTAGATCAGGTAACACTCTGAGCCCACAGAAATCAAACTCCGGCTTGGCTGTAATCTGAAAATAAACAGAATCAAGGAGAATCCAAAGCTCAAAATGCTCTGTTCCACCTCGTGATGTCATGAAGCAGTATAGTTTTCAAGTTAACAGCTGCATTTTACCTTTTTTAGTCGAAATTGTGGGTTGAAATCATCTAAACGATTCTAGTGAAGGTGTAAAAGACAAAAAGCAATGGGGCACTTCCTGTTTTACCATGTGACATCACACAGTGGAATTTTCTGTTTGGCAAAGGCAAGAACTGTATAATATATTTATTAGTTTACAGATTTATCAAATAGAAAATGCTGCAGTTATTTAGATAATATGTCCTCCACAGAGAACGAAATATCCTAAGTCTCTTGTTGTGCCTGTACTGCAAAAAAGCTCTGCAAAAATGTAAGAAATAACCACTTAAATCCATCAGAAAATGGGCTTAAAAGTAGTGAAATTATCTGTCCGTGCAGCAAGATCATTTTACTTGACAAGTTAAAATAAACTCTCTCTATGCAGCAAAAAGCGGAGCGCTCAAATAGACTCTCGCAGAATCAATTTAAACATTTTCTCAGCTATTAAATGCTAAAACGTAGCATATTTAGATCACTGCGTTACCTTTTTTATGCTGTATCGCTCATTTGCATCACATCAGGTTGGTCATGTTGCTACGTAGAGATTTTTGGGTCACGTTTTTGGATATTTACGCCGAAATTGTCGCTCAATGGGTAGAGTAGTGGTCCTGCAAAACCAAAATCGTTTTTTTTTTCTGCTCGGACCAAGTTCTGCCGTTGTGTAAGTTTTGGTGGTCGGATGGGGCTCTTGCCGGTCTGTCCCAGGGCGGCTGTGGCTTCACTAGTCTCGAGTTTGACTAAGAATCTCTAAAATACTCAAAACATGCCTGGATGACGACAAAAAGTACCCATCCTTTAAAGTTATAGTTAGAGTCAGAGTTTTGGTATCTAACTAAATGGATATGGCAATTTATTTTGGTTTTTGTTTTCAATTTGTGTCATAGTATAAGTGAAATTAAACTGAGTGGCGTGACATCTGGGTTAGCCAATCAGATTACCGCGTTGGCATGCGCTCCCCTCGGCCATTACCGAGCTCCAAACAATAACAGCTACCTTCAAATTTGGATCTCCGTGCAGGCAATTCGCTCCCTAAAATGATTAAATTTAAGGTTTGGTTAGGGAATTACGTACAAGTCTTTTTACTTTTCTTAATTTCTTCTCCAGGAAACGTAACAATCTAAAAATGTACTTGAGCAAAAGTCAAAAAGTAATTGATTTAAAATGTTATTTGACTAAAAGTTTCTTAGTTACTTTCAATAGTTTGATGTTAAAAAAGCATGAGTCATAAATCTAATCGAGCGCAAGTTGTTTTAATCCACTTTTGGGGGATACGCTGCAAACTTTGTTCAGTGGAAACTTGGTGCGTTTTAAAGACCCTGAGCTTTTCCTTCTTTTTTTATTAAACTTTATTGAACTTAGAACTTTAACTCCGTAACAAATTTACAAATTCTGAATGATATGGTCCAACCCATGACATTACAATAAAAAAGGAAAGAAAATTAAACAAAAATCAAAGCATGCAAAACGAAAAGTGTGAAGTTTGGCCTTTTAATTTAAATATTTCAAAAACTATTTAAAAATGACAAATAACTCATAAAAAACTACACAACTGCAGTAATGTGGCTTGTTATTTTTCACCCTTGCACACATGTTACTTATAATTGTGTCTATTAATGTACCTGCTTCAACATATGTTAGAGGAAACATTCGCTAAAAATAAAGTAAATTGCCGCCGTGAACCTGCTAACCGTGTACTTCAGAACTCTGTCGACATGTTAAGGAACACGAGTTGTTTAGTTTAACATCGTATTTCAGTCTTTTCTTAAATGTTAATGTGATTATTTTTATTTTGTCTTATACAAAAGTTTAAGGTCTTTCAGTATTAAAGGTCCTGTTCTACGCAAAATTTACTTGATGAGCTTTAAGCTGTGTTATAATGTTCAAAAACATACCTAGAGTTGTGCTTTGTTTCATTCATAACTCTTTATTATTAGTCTGTCAACATTTCTAAACTTCAAAATGCTTCGTTCCAACTCGTGATGTCATGAAATGGTAGTTTTAGTGCAACTTTTACCTTTTGTTCAGTAAAAATCGGCAATTCCAGCGCTAAAATGATCCAAACGATTCTAATAAAGGTGTGTGGAGTTTAAAAACCTCTCCAAACTACCTAAAAATGATTGCAAATATTGATGAATATATATATTACTGTTGAAATGGATGAGAAATGGATAAAAAGTTCACAGAGAGTTGGCTATAAACTTAAGAACAGTCTCAGGAAATGTCAGAATACCTTAACGATAACTTAAATGAACAGAACGATGTAGTTGCATGAAATAAATCCATGACTTTTCCAAAACTTTCATTGAATTTACAAATTTCCATGACTTTTCCATGACTGTGGGAACCCTGTACATAAGTCCCCCAATGTAAATCTATAAGAAACTCCCTGGTCCGGTTCTCCAAACTCCAACAAAGCTCCGTCCAAACGCGCTCACGCCCATATCGATACTGCGCCACAATGGACCCGAGCGTTATCCGTCCGAGCGTCTCTTCCAGGCCCCGCCCATCACCCCCGGGGCCCTCACGCTCTCGCCCTCATTGCCGTTTCGTTCTCAGGTGACCGCGAAACCCGAACCCATTCACCCCGATGAAAAGCTCCACTCGGCGGTAAAGGGAAAGCAATAGTATTCCACAAGAAAGAAAACATTTTTGCTTTGAAATGGTAGTAAGTATAGTCCTCTCCTTGACAATGGGGAGACGGGATAATAATGGACAAAAGATGGAAGTATTGGGAATGCTAGCGGTTAAATTTCAAACTTTATTTTGATGCTGAGGGATTAAAAACACTTTCTTTTGACAATAGAATTAGATTTTCAACATTAAATCGCAGTATTTTCTTTTATACTTGTTCTGAACTCAAGATCAAGGTTCATTTCTGTCCCGGGAATATGACTTTAGCATCGAAACCTGCTCAAGTTTCGATACCAGTTTGAGTATCTGATTTTTGATACTTTTGTTGACATGAGGGTCAATGACATGATGTCTGTCGAACTGCAAATTCTTCGGTTCAAAAAGTTCAAATTTCATAATAATTCCCCACATACCTGTAGAACCTCTGACCTACATGGAAACAAATCATTTTTTTCAGAAATCATTGGTTATTCTGCATGTTTTTTGGACTTAAAGTGTTAAAATGTTCATGTGGTGCAACCGTCCGCCCTTAACTGATGATTTTTAAACTTCTTTAAAATCATTCAAAATCTAATCTAATTAATTTTCTTTCTTTTTCTGGTATATTTTCTTAAGTGTTTTTAGTCCCTCTTGAAATTTCATCTTTTTTCCCCATAATATTCAAACAAATATTGTCCGAGCGTGTCCATTTTTTTCAAATATATTATATATTTATATATTTTCAAATCTCAATTTCATGTTCATATAACTCAGAACTTCATCCCAACCTTGTTTTAGAAAATAAAACTACCACCACATGACATTTTTTAAGATCGTAGCCAATTCATGTACATTAAAAAAAACTAAAAATGCTTCATATAAATTTCAAACACAGATTTATGCAAATATTTGAAAAAGTTCAATAGAAACAAAATTTTAAAATTTGCCTGTTGAAAATGCTTATACATCATCTTTCACAGTATTAACCAATAAAGGGGCCTGGGTAGTAGATGTGGCGTGGAGGTCATTCCAAGCAGCTACAGTGTGAACAGGGGCCAAAACTTCTGAAACAGAAAAAAACGAAAACATTCCTTGTGCGTAAAATGTCTGCATTTAGAATTTTTGGGATTCAGTTTTAGATCTAAGAGCTACTTCCTGTATTTTTGTACTTTTCTCCAGCGTAACTGACCTAAAACTCTGATAAATCCTCCAAACCAAGTCAGAATGAGCAAAACATGAAATTAAACCATCACTTTTCTGGTGAAGGGTCCATCAAACGCTTGTCTTTGGAGATGTTAAACCTTTCTATCGTCATGGAGACCAAACTGGATCAAGTTACAGGTTAGATCTGTGGAGAGGCGACCCTGTCCACCAAATACCTCTTTGTCTTCATTGTTGCGTTATAAAACCACCTGTAACTGAATAATGAATGAAAGAAAATGGATTAAAATTTTATTAAGTATGCGTTGTAATTTATTTGCGATAATTAGGTAAATATTTGTAAAGTTTTGTTTGATCTATGTACATAAAAAAGCACATCATTTTTAATCAATGTCAAAGTACAATAGAGACGGGTTAATTAGTTAAGTTTTTTGAGAAATGTGTTTTTCTGTTGTTCACAATATGTTTATGATTATAGTTTCTCTCTTGGTAAATAAAAATAAAAAAATAAAATAAAAAGTCAAGCAAAAACAAAATGAATGTCAGAGCAATGAAATGAAAATATCGATAAAAACTAAAAGGTGATGAACCCGCAAACCAAAACCTTTAATGAATCAAACAAACTGGACCCGGTTCGTCGGCTACAGCGAGTGCGCCGTTTGCAGCCTGTTGCGTTGACGTCATTCTTTGGCTACAGTTTCTGGAGCAGTGGAGCGTCGGGATGAGGTTTCACTAGCGACCGTTAGCTGTTAGCGACCGTTAGCGACCGTTAGCGTTAGCCGTGATTGTGTGATGGTTTGAAATTTGAAATCCCTGAGTCACATTAAGGCGCAGTTGACTCATGGTGCAAATTATGGACCATTTCTGCACCTTGATTATTATAGATATGGGAAAAAATATAGAATTGGTATTTTTATGACAAGTATTACATTTGTGAAACATGTTTAAAGTGTAAAATATGGACTCTTGTGAGCTTTAATCGTCAAAAACATACCTTCTTGACCTGTGTTTTGTCTCATCCACACTTATTTCAGTCTCTAATGAATGAATGAAGTGGTCTGTTCCACCTTGTGATGTCATGCAGTGGTAGCTTTCATGCTAACAGCTACTTTTTACTTTTTGTTTGGCAATTCCAGCGCTGAAATGATCCAAATAAAACTGATAAAATGATCCGTACAAGTGAAAGTATTTGGAGTTTAAAAACACAGGGGAGTGTTTTCTGTTTGAGAGAAGAATTTGTTAAACGTATGAATTTTAAAAAAGGAAACATTTGACTAAAATATGAACAGAAAAACTAATACATTCCACGATTTTACACAAAGATAATATATATATTTTTGTAGAGGACACTACACACAATTATTCCAATAATTTCACCCTTTGCAGTTTGATAATTAAAATCAACATTAACCTTCTGCTGCTTAAAATTGACCCAGAGGCACAATTTGAAAATCTAAATTTGCTAAAATAAATTTGCTCCAGGGACCATGAAGACTGCAATCCTAAATGAGGCGTCCATTCAATCGTATAATCACTTTTATGGAAATTAAAAAAAAAAACAGCTGGTAGTTCTGCTATTTCCAAAGCAATTACTATTTTCCAAAGGACCTTTTACACATAGTCAAAAAATGTTGAAGAA
>KN503647.1:0-23318 GCA_000787155.1 Scartelaos histophorus | reverse complement strand
GAGCTGGTCGCTGCATATTATGCAGAGCGGGCTCGGTGCGTGGGAATCTCCTGTTGGGATAAATCCCTATCTTAAGTAGGACTCCTGATATTGTCTATTAAATGTAGCTTTCTTTTTCTTGGAAGTCGTAGGCTCCTCTTGTGTCTCCTGGCTGGGCCTTTTCCCCTTTGTAAAGATACTTTCCAAAGACGTTTGTTTTTTACTCAGTTTGCTCCTGGTTTTTAATTTAGCGGTGACCGAGAAGAGCCTGGACCTGCGTCAAGAGTGACATAGACGGATGTAACAGAGAATCGGGTCATTTTTCAAAATAAAATATCTTTCAGATTCTGAAATACATAAAACGAAAGTAATGTAAGTTATTTATTCTTTCTGTGCAGCCCAGTACCAAATGACCCACGGGGGTTGGGGACCGCTGATATACAGTATCAAGCAATATTGCAATATACTTTTATGCACTTTTTTGGTTTACTAAGGCCCTTGTTCTTGTTAAATATTATAAATGAAGCAATTCCACAGTATATTGAATTTTCATACCATCCCATCTTTCATCGTGATACTAAATTCGGTGATACTGCATTGTTATTATGTGGTAATATTGTATCGTGACTCGTGTATCATCATCCCTAATTTAAACCATGGCACAAGGCTCACTTTGTGCATATAAGCTTTCTCACTATTTTCTCTTTACATGTTTAAATTAGTTAACGAAGAAAATCCCATCTTTATAAGGGATTCCAGGTCCTAAAGCTATAGCAGGAGATGGTTCGTTCAGTTCAGTTGTTGTAATGAAATACCTGATCTGTGTATTTGAGGCGCTTTACCTCATGTGAGTGGGTGGGGTGCCTTATATCTTCAACCATCTGCCATAATCCCGCCTGTCACGGGCAGACCAGTTTAAAGGATAGAGGAGTCGGCCGTGACTTTTATTGGAGAGGCTTCTAATCCAGCTGTCACTCAATGCCAGACAGACCATTATAGAGCCCGGCGTCTGCGCTTGTCCAGACATTTTCTCCAGGACCACATTCACCCTCAAGGTTGGACAGTCTTTCTTTTCAATCATTCTTCCTCTCCCGCCCCACCTGTATCCTCTCCCCTTTCCTGCGATGATTTAATAGCAGCCGCCTCTCTACTTTTTCTGAATCCCCCTCCTCTCTCCTTCCTTGATGAGGTCAGGGAGCAACAGACAACAAACAGCCACCGCGGGCCATTCATAGTGATCTCATTACACGGGGCTGCGGGGGAAACGTCTTAACCAATTTCACAACTATCCTTCCTTAACTTCGCCCCTCCCGTTATACATCAGGGTCAAGTAAGCAATTAAAGGGGCCACTAGACTGAACGGGGAAGCATGCTGGAGAGGAAAGGAAAAAGCAAGCACGGACTTTTTCCAATTAGGCTTCTAAGGACAGCGCACATGCTAATTGTTTTACCCAGACAAATGCACTCAAGTGTAACGAATGGAATTAACTTCTGAAATATTGTTTGAATTTGCCACAATAATGGACAATGCGTTTAAATCAATAGAGGAGTGTTTCAAATGAAAAGCCAGAGACCGAATACATTATTAGGCTTAGTGTTTAACTTCCGCGGCGCACTTGCTCTGCTGCCATCATTAAATAAGTCTTACTAATGGGTAAAGGCAGAGAACCGCTGGGCCAATTGTGCATTATGGAGTCTAGAAGTCACATGTTGCAAAGGCAGAGATTTCCAAAAGGGCTGTAACCTTAAAAGGCCAATATGCATTTTCTGATCAATGTTATACTGTTGTTTCCTCATCAAAAACATACCTTGAGTTGTGTTTGGTTTCATTCAACACATGTTAAACCGTGCATATTTAGGCTGAGTTCTTCTTTCAAACAGCAAACCCAGTGATGTCAAGTTGTAATACAATGCTCCACTGTGTTTTTAAACTCCACACCCCATCACTAGAACCATTTTTGATGATTTGAGCCCTGGATTTGCTCATCTCTAGTGAATTAAAGGTAAAAGGGACCTGTTGACTTGACTTACTATGACTATTAGTACATGACATCACAAGGTGGAGGACGTAAACACTAATGACTAATGATAAAAGATGTGCTAAAGAAACAAAACACAACTCTGGGTATGTTTCTGATGAGGTAACAACATTATAATATGATTTAAAGCTCACAAGAATCCATTTTGTGTAGTATAGGATCTTTAACACATAGCAGTAGCTCTCATTGGTTAAGCGGCTAATCTGTGTGTAAAGGTTTAGTGTTGACAAGCGGTGTGGCCCAACATATTCAAACCATGTTCTGGACACTGCCAGACATTACTACAGCATTGTACTGACTGGAGATTTAGAAATAAAACTGTTTATTGAGCATATAATAGAGTTTTCCACCATCAACTTCATGTGCATATTCTTTGGAGCATTTTAGTGAGATTCAGCCATATTCCTGCCCACCACAGTGTATAACATATGCAGATTTGTGGAGCTTACCGTATGTTGTGGGACTTGCGTTTGATCTCATTCCAGCACAGGTTCATGTCTCCTGATTGGTGAGGACCGCCCCCTCTCAGTCTCCTGCTCTCTGTCGCCTCCTCCTGGCCCTCACCGTCCACTGTGGACTGGCAAGGCACACAGTGGCATCCCGGCCACGAGGGCCGCCCCCAAGCTGTGGACACACACACACACACACACATTAGACTAGTACAGTGTGTGATCTGTGTGCTGTTCAGTGACTCGTTACTGTAGAAAGGAAAAGCCAACGTGTCATAGTACGTATACACTCTGCTGCTCACAAAACACAGAGAAAAGTGCATTTCAGAGCTGTCAAATACAACCTTATCAGCAGCACACGATGTGTCATTTGTCATAAAAAACGGCAGTACAAATATCACTCTTGCACATTGTAGTCTTTATTAAAGTAAAGCCCAAAACAGAATGCCAAGTCAGCTAAACAACACAATCAGTCAATAAATCATGAACACCAGAAGTAAATAATGAATCAGGCGCCTTGTTTGAGAGATGGAGACCTCAAATCTAACACACTGCACGTTTGATCCTCTTATTCTCAATCATCAAATCAAAGCAGACACAAAGCTTGCGTGTTTGAGTAAAACTTAAACTGTAGCTTTGAGGAGGTGCGATGCTCCCATGAACCTGGAGGAAAAATATGAGGCAGAAAGAGCAGCACACGTGAAGGCAGCGCACAGATGGTTTGGGGGCAGAGCGAGCTGCTCCAGGTTGGGTCTGAATCTAGTCTACAGTCATGTCAGATGCTCATATTTGTGTCTGTGCTATTCATTTGCTCCACTTTACAAGATCACCACATATCGCCTGCCTAGTTTTGAGACATTTTCATTTGCATAACATAAAATAACACAGATTTAATGAAATACGCTGAAGCAAAGAAAAATTTACTCGGGAACACAATATATTTGGCTAATTTGTAATGAGTATCATCAACCGTGCAGAGGCTGGTTAGAAATAAACATGCCTACTAGGTTCTGTTAGGCACAACTCATGTCTATTAAAAATATTTGGTTCCATCTGTAAACCAACCAGTCTCTCTGAACTTTTAACTCTTTTGTTGAAATGGGAGAAATCTTCAGTGTGTGAGTCAAGATCAAAGACGATTAAATTATGTATGTGATCGCTAGACTTGAATAAAAAGCACTAACTTGGATCTACTCTTTGAAAACCACTTGGGACAAACTGTGCACATTTTACCTCCAACCACTGTTTTACTGCTTTCATCCTATTATATAAATAGCATTATGGACGTACACAGTGTTGTATCATGGGTAATAAACTTCAACACAAACAGTCAGTAAGAGGCAAGTTTTATTTCAGTAGTTTAGGCTATAGTTTAGATGCATTTAATATGTCTACATTTTGTTTCTGATTTTTAAAGGGCCCATATTACGCTATTTTCTGATCTATGTTATCAAAAACATGCCTTGTGTTGTGTTTAAGACCAAGATGACAATTTAAGACCAAGATGACAAGGATCACTGCAGCAGGTACGGAAAGACGAGCGACAAGATCCTAATGTAAGTCAATGGGAGTCAGAGTCAGATGGAGCAGGAAGAGCCTCCTGGAGCACTTCCTGTTTGGCACGAGGCGGCTAACACATTAGCTATGTCCATTCATATACAGAGATGTAGATGTTGGAGATGTAGACAGACTGATAATGCAGAATTAGTCAATGAAACAAAACACAACTCTAGATATTTTGAGGTTTTTGAGGAGATAACAACATTGCAAAAGTTCATTTTAAGAGTCCGTTTTGTTTCATGTTGGACCTTTGAGTAAAATTGTCCAATAAATAGGATGTTTTCACTTATTTCATGTGAACATTTCTTAATCCACCAAAAAAAAATTCTCTTTACATTTGAAAACTACTCATCAAGATAAAGATAAATATTTGAAATTCAACAGATTTGAGCATGCATTGAGTTTTGTCAGTGTAAAATACAAAAGACATGACTAAGCACAACCTTGAAACCTCCTTGGGACAATCAGATGAGAATTGTCGAAGAAACTTTCCAACATCACATCAGAGCGCCAAACTTCACCCAGAAAACTATTAAACTTTCTCCCGCATTCTAGCCTTATCTTTCTGTCCATTTATTTCCTGCATGCTGGCTCGTCTCGCTGCACCTTTCTAGTTTAGACCTCCTCAGACTGCACGGGGCTCTCTCTCCCCTCAGTGAATCATCAGCATCTCTTTGGCTTTGCTTCTGTCTCCTCGCTCCTTATCTCCTCATTTCCTTTCCTCAAACTCCTTCCTTGGAGGCAGGTGAGCTTCCAGCGTCCACAGCAGCAGCACCCAGAGCACTGGGAGTGAATCAAACCCAGATGGAGTTTTACATGACGGGCCCGTGTTTAAGAGCAAAACGGCAGTGAAGTTTGTTTGTTTGTCTGAAAACGAATGTGAAATGAAGATGAATCAAAATGTGCTCGATGAGTTTTTGGAATACCGTATTTTTCGGACTATAAAGCGCATCTAAAATCATTATATTTTCTCAAAAATCAACAGTGCGCCTTATAATCTAGTGGCCTTATGTATGATGCTGATTTTATGTTGTAACATTACGGCTAATAACGTATTAGTGGGCGAGTCAGGAGGAGTAATATGTTGGCGACATATAGGGCGACTGTGCAACATACCGGTAGTTCTGCCGTGTGGTGTTCAAGGACCCAAAATGCAGATTTCAGGTTTTGTATTTTTGTGTTAAAACTGAACAATGTTGAGAGGGATCCGGGCATGTTTGATGCCCAAATCATCAACTGTTAAACTTGTATTTTTGTGTTAGCTACAACTGAGAGTTATTGTAAATGACCTGAATAAAGTTAGTTTTATCCGACACGCGTTTTGTTTCTCTTATTGCGCCTTATAATCTGATGCGCCTTATGTGTGGACAATGACACAACTGACATATTATTTGATACTGCGCCTTATAATCCGGTGCACTTTATAGCCCCAAAAATACGGTACAAAGGTTTATTGAAGAAGGCCTCGCATGTCTCCTCTCCAACTCCCCTCCACATTAGACTCCAGACACCGAATCATACAAAGCACCAAGTTGAAACACCCTGAGATGACGAGAGGATATACGTTTAAAAGTGATGATTTCTACTGTGGTGTAGCCAGATGTGCTTGATCAGATTTGCATCCATATTCACATGCATTTTTCACTTCCTGACCAGATTAGCAAGCAAAAGGGAACAGAAGTGTTTACACTGAAAGGTCTTTCTACCACTGTGACAACCAAATGTGTTTATAAAAGATACTGGGCTAGTCTCGGGTAGAAATCACATTCAGATTGAGAGAAATCTTTCCACAATGTAAATTTCAATCACGGTCCTCAAATTGAATAATCTTTAAATTTGATTCTATTGAATTTGTCTGGTTAAAAACAAATAAATAATGTAATAATAATATGAAAATGTAATGTCGTAGAAGTAATAATAAATACAAATTTCCTGAATAGGAGTCAGCAGTGTGCGCTCCCTGCAACTGCACTTTCATGCAACAAAGAAAAGTCTCCCGCTGTGTAATTGCCTTTAGAGAATAAAAAATGCTATAGGAGTATTTTTAAATCATGTGAATTTAGTCTTATTTGTTTCTTTATAAAAAGGACAGGTGAGCATGGTCTTACACATGTCAGTATGGATTTAGTAGTTATATCGCCAAGAATTCTGAATTGTTTCTAAATAAAATACTCCTGCTGGGAATGTAAATAACCCAGCAGCTGTTCATTAGGACAGTGCAGCAGGAAATACACTGTGTCTGAGCCATTTTCAAACTCCTGATGCAGAGCTGCCCAGAGTGTGCCCTGTGGATTTCCCAGCTACACCACAAAATGAGCGTAGTTTACTATTGCAATAGCGCCAAGACCCTGATTAATGCATCGATTTTGAAGTCATAACTGTAAAATGTCCAATATAACACGAAATTGACTCATGTGAGATTTTAGTCGTGTTATAATGTTACAGCTGCAAAAACATACCCAGAGTTGTGGTTTTTTTTTACATGTTTGCATAATCCTTTATTTTTAGTTTACGTTTCCAAAGCTCAAAATGCTCTGTTCCACCTTATGATATCATCAAGTTAGCAGCTCCTTTTACCTTTAGTTCAGTAGAGATTGGCATTTCCAAGAAAATGATCCAAATGATTCTAGTGAAAGTGTGAGGAGTTTAAAAACACAGCAGAGCACTTCCTGTATGACCACATGGCATCACAACGAGGTGGGAGTGTTTTCCGAGAAGAGAAGAACTCAGTCTAAATATTCAGGGTTTGTGTGAATGAAACAAAACCACTCCAGGCATGTTTGTGATGGGGAAACAACATTATGACAAATCAGAAAATAGAATAATTGAAATGGTCATGGCCAGCAGAGGTTTTGCAATAAATTAAAAAAAATAAAATGTTGTAAAGCTCATTATAGTAAAGTCCTATATTTAAAATAAGGTATGATTTTTGCAAGAATAGTCCAGTAGAAAGACATGAAACATTGCACACAAAAAACACACTGATTGACTTGTGTATTACACAAGGGCGCCTGCTGTTGTCTAGTAGCTTTTCACTTCCCTCAAGCCAAGCCCTAAACACACTTTATTTATCACCTGTAGCAAACTTGGCATTGTCCGGCCAACGATGTAAAAACAGTATATATTTCCCGGGCATTCCACCCAACACAACACTCCACTGCAATGACCACAGCACTTTTACCAAACCCACATTCATGTAAAAACTTTAATTATCCGAACAATGCGCGCATGCTTTGACTCATTTTTTGGTCCACTTGAGCTGATACAAGGACGACATTTTGCGGGCGATACGTGAATCTGAAATCAAAGCCGTTTAAGATAAAAGATGAGTGGATCAAAGACGCACACTGATACGCTGTGTCAACGTAACTGCTGACGCTAATCTCTGAGCCATCGAGATGAGAGCCGAGATATCCGCCTGTAGATACGGTAAAGGGTTTTGTCTCATTACCAGCGCCGCTCTCCATAATGCGCAGTACGTACCTTAAACCTCTCGAAGAAAGATGAGTAGAGCAAATGAAGACATATTGAGAAAATCTTGGGCAAAGTTGTTGATCTGTCCTCAAATCAACGTGACCCCGACAATGAATGCCGCCGCTGCAAACGCGAAGGCCATGTGCGCCCACCCACAGACACTCACCCCGGCTCAAGATTGTCACCACGTATGGTCAGTACAATGGCAGGCTTTGAGCGGCGCTTCGGTCTGGTGTATACGCAACTAATAAGGGTTGGCAAGGGGCATAACAAGTAACAGCGAGGGCAGATAGGAGGCAAAGCGGGGAGGAGAAAGGTTATGTTAACAGATGAGCAGACGAGATGGAAATGAGAGTGAAAGAGTGAAATAAGGACAGTCTGTCTAGAAATAATCATGCAATATGTTGTTTGGCAATGCAACGCAGGGAAGAAGTTTCATATTCCCCTGCAAACCTTATGTGATTGAAAGTAAAGAGAAAAGTGACACAAGACACTGGGTTAGCACTAAAGAAGTACTATTCTGATACTAGGGATTTAAAGTTTTGCTAACACCTGACTGTGACCTGTGTCCTGTGAAAAAAGGATTTATTTAATTTCACACTGGTTAATTTGTTTGTCTCCATATCCAACCAAATAGTTACATGTAATTCTTAGTTTATTTGTTTAATTATCACATAACGCATTGTTCATTTAAATATACTTTATTTGACTATACACATGGTCCAGACAAACGAGGGGACGTGCTTCATGTCGGACATTTTTAAAGCCTTGGGGGGAGGTCAGGGGCTGGACCATGAGGAGGGGAAAACTGGTGTAATGGTGCCTTTGATTGTCCATCCATCTCCCACTTGGATATGACGTTTAGCAACACCTTTTAAAACATGTCTTTGCTCAATATTGGCCTCACCACAACCAACTCCGACTACTATACCCACAGGCAGTGATAGGACACAGTTGTTGCAGTAATACGAGTAACTTAAATTGTCATTTAAACACAACGCATCCAAACACAATGAAAACCGTTCATACTTAAAAGTGAGACATGGGGAGCAGCCATCTTGGATTCTATCTTGGATTCTTGCTCGGTCTCCTCTGAGCTCTGAATTGTACCGTCCAATGACATGGATGGATAATCAAAGGCACCTTAAGTTCTGTTTCATTGTTTTTGTGCATTTTGATTTGTATAGTTTTTCAACACTGTGATTTAGAAGTGGACTTAGGCCCAAGTAAATGAAAAATCCAGGCTGTAAAGGAAATGATACTTACCTGGAGGAATTACCTTCTGCTGGGGGTATAAAAGCAGTGCAGTACGGTGCATGTTGCTGTTGTATTTTATTTAAGTTACTTATTTTTTTTTTGTTTGAATGGTTTATTTGTGATTAAGTTATTTTATTAACTTCAGAAGTCTGTTTTAATAAAGTTTTGTCGAGTCAAAGACACATTTTTGTTGTTATTCTGCCTCCTACTTCGACCACACTGAGATCAACCGATACCAGAGCAGAGACTGAAAACAGCTCTGGTTTCCTTTAAACAAAAATAAAATCAAACTAAACTGATCCAAATGTGTTCTGGAGCAGTTATTTATCCCACATGTAACTGATGAACAACTGTATAAATAAGAATTCATAACATTATGAGACTTTCTGGGCCAGTAAATAGTTCAACCAGGAAATATCAGCTGAACCAGTATTTGGAAGCCAATATCTGACTCAGTACTTTTTTCAGTATCAATGCCAATATCCAATATCAGTATCGTATCAGTGCAGCCCACAGCAGAGTTTCTTCTAGGTAATCAAGTTTAAATGTCCAGTGCAGAATCATGCTTTAGTCTAACCCGACTAAAGTAATTAAAATAAAGTTAATAAATGTAATAGGTTTAAATGTAGTTCTAAGCTGAGCTGTGCAGTTATTTCAATATAATGATTTGTCCATTTCTACTTCAGTCAATCCTCAGTAAAAGTGTGATTTTGGGGGTAGAAATTTGACTGTTTTGTATTAAACAGTGAGTCTGTTTGTGAGATTAATATTAAAAGCATTTTGTATTTATTTTTATTCAGATAAAAATCAAACTCAAAGAAAAAAATCATGATTGATCAGCGCCTGAAAAAAAAAAAAAAAATCATTATACCACCCAGGCCTTGTAATACACGAGAAATATTCTCAATTTGCACTGAAATCTGGACTAAAAACAGAGAGGAGCATGATTTGGATTATTCAACTCAGCATTGATGTACATTTTGATATGAGTTCTTATATACATAATCTGTGCATTATAAGTACCATTTATTTGCTCTTATACATAATGTTAAACAGCATAATGGGGATAGTGGATCAAACTTTAAAGCTATTGCAGTGTGAGTTTTTCTAATATGTATAATAATTGTCTATTGTGTGTTAATGTGGTTGTTTTAATATCTCACGTTGCACTTTCACCTTCATGCACACGCTTTTCCAATGCATTTTTAAACTACAAATGGCAAATAAACTAACGTACCCTAAGTGGAAGGTCGCTGACACTGAAATACTCTAAAGACAACTCCTTAACACTGATACTGCGTGAACTATATTAATAAGATCACTCAGCAGATTGAACAGACCAGGCTGTGTTCTTCACTAATGAATAGAAATGGAACACATCCAATGATCATTTTTACTAATATTAGATTTAATTATAAGACAAAGGAAGAGGAAAACATAAAGAAGAGCTGCCAAAGGGGGCATAGTGTTTGTGTAAGGAAACCACAGCTCCGCTCACATCAGCTGCGACAGATGGACAAATTGCACTGAGATAGATCTAATTCTGTTCTGTAATTGTGAATACATCCTTCTGTCTGCCAGCCACGCCAACTGCCATTTGTAATGCTTTTACACCCACAATTACAACACTTAACTCAAGTGATAAAAAAACCCATTGTGCACCATCCAAAAGAACCAACTAACGCCAAGAATGGACCAGCTGGTTCATAGACTTCATGTACCAAACAAGAATTCGAAGTTTGGGGCTGGTTCCAAGTTTGCAGATTCTGAGTCAGCCCTGCAACGCACTGCACCACCAGTTTACTCAGGATTTGACTTGTGCAATAGGTGAGATTATCTTATTACCTATGCTTTGCTGTGTTAATATGTGTGGTATTGTGTGAGTGTGTGTCTGAGGGTGGACAGTGTGAATTAGTTATTGTATATTTTATTACTGTAAATGAGAGACTGCAGATGGAAACTAGATATTTACTGATAATCTGGTGCGGAAAATCTCTGTTTTTTATGAGCTTAATGTCTCTGTACATTGTCCCTTCATATAAAAACTAAACTAAACTATATTATAATAATATATAACAACAAAAATGCATCTTTATATTTAATTCAGACAATAGTTTAACAGTCTGTCGAGGTCTTGGTTGGGGATTCAGCTTTAAACATCTGCTGATACTCAAATATCAGCTGATACCAGTGCAGAGACTGAAAACAACATTTATTTGTATCATATATGAATAAAAACAGGTAAAATAGTAAATAACAGGCTCAAAGTGGCTATTTTCAAACTGGCCGCATTGGTGGATTGACTTTCTTTGTTTTTGGAAGAACAACTTGTTATTTTGAAAAGGTTAATGCAAGAACTGCCTAAATATCATTATTGATTCTTGAATATTAACATTTACTTTCTTAGATTAATCTCTGAAAAATAAGACAAAACTGGACCAAATGTGTTAGAGCTGCTATTTATTCCGATATCCAATACCAGTATCGGATTGGTGCATCCCTAGTCTTAGTTCAGGTTCAAGTATCGCACAAGACATGGAGGAAAATAAAGTTAACAACACAAACAATACTTCTGTTTGGAAGTTTTTATTGACTAGACTTTCCTGTTCATTACTTCTTTAATGAGCTCATTTTGGTGTCATTAATAGTTTTAATTATAGACAATGTACTTGATATTCTAACTTTGCATATCTCCAGAACAACAATATATTACGATGCATTAATTTGACTTTATTACTTTCTATCTATTTTTCAAAGAGTTAATTCAGATCTTCTTTTTGATGATTATAATAACCCAACTTGTCTGTCTCCAACTGTCCGATTGCATCTGATTTTCATGCACTCATTTTAAAAAGCAGATTCTTTCCTCCTCATAGATTTGAAAAACAGATTCTTTCCTTCTGTTGCTCTTGTACAGTTATGGCCTCCAAACCGACATTTCCTTAGTCTTACTCTTTATTATCTTTACAGTAAGTAAGTAATTTGCCCAAGAGCATGCACGCCATTTGCACACTTTATTTACGTTTACAAGGTGCTTTTAAGAAACAAGACAAAAAAATACAGCCAAGGAGTGAAATAAAAGCTTGGCTGACATTACTCTGTACCTTGAGGCAGTCTTCCTTGTGAACTGGACTCTTACTTCAAAAAGTGTGTAATAAAAAACATACAGAGATCAAGAGAAGAATTTATGAAACCCACTGCTACAACACTGCTCACTCATCTCATGACTTCACACTGAATTCTTGCCAAAATAGTGACTGTGCTTTTTCACAAATCTCTAATGTCTCTAAATAAAGGCAAACACTGATGACCAGATACAACTGCGTTTTGCCTCCAATACCTAATAATTCAACACTGAACCCACTGCTTTTGATTTTTCCTTTATTTCGATTGAAAGAGAAATTGGCAGATATATTTTAGTTTTTTGTCATGGGCAAAAGCCAATTATTTAGAACTCAAAAGAACTGATGACATGGATATTTTGGAGTGGATTTTCCCCAAATTCTGTCATTTAAATATACAACAAACTCACCTACAGTTGTTTTTTACCATCGCAGTCTGTGTAGTCATGTTTTTTTCATATTTTCATATTGAGTGGTTTAAAAAAAAAAATTGTTTATTTTTTAGGCAGCAGATTGACCAAAACAAAATATCAGACTATGCTGGAGACCTTTAGCCAATACTCTAAAAAGTCTAAATATCAGACAGATATATTGGCCAACCGATATGTACGTCTCTAATCTGATTTGTGGGCAGCATCGGTTTCAAACACTGTTACCAAACCCTACTCTGTTTCTATTGGTTTTTGAATAATAAAGTTTTGCACAAGTAAAGTGGCCCTTTTATGAATCAGCTCCAATTTAAAATCATAACACTGCAGGACTGGGAATTACCACTTACACAAGAAAGAATGAGTGAGCTGCTGGAGCTGAGTCATTTCACCTGTAGGCCAAATCAAAATCCTCACCAAAAGCAGTAAGGCTGATGAAATGAAAGACTTACAAAAGTGCAAACTGTATTAAAAACTATTCTTCTAATTCCACCAAAGCTATTGCCCACAATAATTTGATCACCATAATGCGGTCCCACGTGTATCATTAAAGAATAAAGGTTTAAGACATATTTACATACGAGTTAATTAAAGTAAACTAGCACAAATAAACATACATAGGCAATGGTGGAAAAAGTGCCCTTATCATCTCCCACAATGTGTAACGCTGCAGCAGAGAGTGCAGTGCAACGCCTGCTTCAGAAAAAGGCAATTTACCAAAGCCCCAGTGAAATCCCTCCTAATTAAGACAAGTAACAACACAGAAGAGGAAATATTCAGTTTGCAGGGAGCATAATGAGGTATTAGAGCAGTCAATGCTTCTAAAATGAATACAAAAATAATGGACTTTAATAGTGGTGAGAGGAAAACGTGATGTACTGCTCTTACATACATTATGGTAATTGCATTTTTACAGAGTAGCTGATGCCGACCTTGCCTAACCTGACCACCCATCATACAACCTGTTTCGCATCCAGGAAATGTGAATTGCCCATTTCAGCTAATGAGGGCTGTTTGTGTGCTCTAATAGCTGGGCCGGAGCTCAAAAGTGCCATTGAACAAATACAGGTTTTGTGCATGAATATTCATCAGTTTAGATTAGGACAGGTCATCTAGATTGGTTAATATGTTTTACACCAGGCCTGTCACAATAAGGCATTTTCACGTACAATAAACATGAAACCAAGACCAGATTTAAACCACAAAAACTGAAAAAATAAAGTTTTTAAAAAGATAATAGATCTACAACAGAATGAAACACTTAAGTTTTCAGCTCTAATCTTATTGCACAGCCAAAAAATAACCACAAATTTCCCAGTACTGCGAAGAAAATACACACAATAAATACTGATCCCCCAAAAAATTTGTTCCGGCTTTCGTATATCGAATAATATGTCGATACTTGAAACATAATAAGTATAATATAAGTGATATATATAAGTGATATGCTGAGGCCATTAGCAAATACAGGAAGTCGCGCAAGTACTGTACCTCTTATATTGTAACTAATAGTAACTAATGCCTGGATTAAAACAGACCAAAGAGCTTATTGATGTGGTTATGAAAGGCTTTGAAGTAGGGCTGTGCAATTAGTCAATGAATTAGAAGCGGAATTAATCAAGATTTTGTCATTTCTATTCGTTAATGATCAGCTGGTAGGTTTTTAATCGAGATCCACAGATAATTCTCTGTCAATAAAAGCGTGTGGTTTAGGTTTGTGTTAAATAGTAATGCTTTTGTAGTGTCTATTGCTTATGTCCAGTGATTAATATTGAGTAAATGTATATATGTTGTGGCTGAATATTGTAACTAAAAATGGGTCTTTAGCAGCGCAGTCAGCAAAGACGTAGTGGCACAAGGAAAATAAATTTGTCAACTGGACAAAAGTTCCCCAGAACTGAAGAAGCAGCTTTTGTTCAGTTGACAAATTTATTTTCCTTGTGCCATGGATTCTACCTGGATGACTGAGGGATTTTTCACACAAAGACGTAGTGGTAAATATTAAAGCCACGTGGTTATCCAAATACATTACAAATACATCCAAATACATCCAAATACTGGAATTATACTAAAACCTAAAATCTTAACCACCTGCTTGATGCTTTGGGCTGAAATGTTCTACTACAATATGGCAAAAAGTGTCACCATTGAGACGTCACTGGGCAAATTTACTGGTCAGATCTGTGAAGAGGCGACACCAGTAACAGTATGAAAGAATGTTTGTATGTTATTGGGGTTTTGTTTTTTGTTTTTTTCATTTAAAAGACAAGAATTTGACAGATCAGAGGAGTTGTGTAGTGCACCTTCAAACAACCTCTGAAATAAGTATTATAAGATGAAAAGTTGGCTATACTCTAAAAATCCTATGGAATTAATTAGACCTACCATGATAATCAAAATAAAGTCGGCACTTGGTATTGGATACTCAAAATGAAGTGCATATACTCATACTCATTTTGGAAAAAGTGGTACCTGTGTATCAATATGTGCAAAAAAATCTTACTTAATCTTTTAGCGTATCACTCAGTCATACTTTGAATCATTCATAGTCCACAATCAATCCCAGGTACATCTGAGAGGAGGTAATTCTCACTGTACAGTCGACCTTACAACATAAACTGTGTTCCAACACCTCCATGATAAGGTTACCACTATAAATGTCACATGTGTTAGGAAACATCACAGAGCAGACTGCAATAAGCAGGAAAGTGCTCAAAGCCGGGCATATGTGGGGGAAAATGAGAGATAATTAGCCTATAGAGTGCGCTGTGATGTATGCTCTGTGCTAATGATGAACCTCCAGTGTAATAGACGCAGTATGGAACAGACTTTAATGAATTCGCCAGTCTATTGAGGCTTGTTTGAAGCACGGATGTCATTATAAAAGCAACAAAAGGTTTCTGACAGAGAGCACAGTGACATTTGGCTCTCAGCTCACCGGCCCACCCTCTCGGGCCTGTCAACCTTGTCACTTCCGATTTGCCGGGGGAGACACTGAAATTCCAAGAGACGGGAATCTGGGTGACAGCATTCCGTCCATTAAAAAGGTGACAATGAATAGTGCAGAACATTTTTGCAGCTAAAAGAGACCGAGAGAGAATGGAAGAGAGTAATGGAATAAATTATAGTTTGTGGTTGAGAAAAAATGGGTGCAGTGCCAATATATATGGAGCCTAAAGTGCATATAACATTCTTCCATGTTTTTTCTTTATTACTTGGCTTGGCAAAGCTCTCGATTTACCGGCCAATCTACGTATCTATGGTCATGAGTTTGGGTAATGACCGAGAGATCAAAATCACAAATACAAAGACTCAAAATGAGTTTCCTCCGCAGGGTGACTGAGACACAGGGTGAGGAGCTCAGTCACACAGGAGGAGCTCGGAGTAGAGTCGCTGCTCCTCCTTGTTGAGAGGAGTCAGCTGAGGTGACTCGGGCATCTGATGCCTTCAGACTCTGGAGACGCCCCAGGACACACTAGAGGGACTATGTCTCTGGGCTGGCCTGGGAACACCTGGGGTCCACCAGGAGGAGCTGGAGGAAGTGTCCGGGCTGAGGGAAGTGTCGGAGTCCCTGTTTAGACGGCTGCCCCACAACCTGGCCCCAGATAAGTGGAAGAAAATGGATGGATAAAGATTGATATAACAAAAAAAAAATGGTGCCATTTATTTTTATTCAGCTATTGTGTAATTTAGACCTTTGTTCACATTAAGTATGGTTGTTAGGTAATACTAATGAAAATACATTAAAGTGTCATATCTGCTGTCCACGTTCATCCATGAAGTAAAAATATATTCTTCACTAAAAAAAAAGTGAAAAAGTTAAATATTAAGAATAATAAATAATGCATTACTATTTTATAAATAATAAACATAAGGATATTATTAACACATTTCAGAGGGAGAAGTCCTGACTGGAGAACAAGCAGCAGATGAACACAGTTTCTCTTTATCCAAGTGAGGAGGGAGGGGGAGGACACCAGGGATATTGAGATTGAGGGAATGTTCAACCGAAATAGAAAACGCCCCATTGATGCTCTGCTCGTGTGACTGGGACATAAAGTTTAGTAAATATGCAATTAGGACAGGCAGAAAGTCATTGTGTAAACAGGGTCACTGGGATCTGTTTGCCTCTCAATGAACACAAATGAAGAGATAAATAATGTGTTTCTCAAATCACTTACAAGCATCCACCAGAAATGCAGGAGTAGAAGTAAATTAAATGAATGAGAGACTTATTCCCTGCTTATCTCTGATCTTAACCTAAATAACTAGTCTGGAGTAAAATCGATTCTTAGTAGGAGCAGTGTACAGTTGAACGGTTGTAGGTCATAGACTGAAAGAATCATTTGTTTCCATTAAATGAAGCTAAAGAGCACAAATGAAGGGATGAAGCAAAAAAAAAAAAAAAGCTGGACCTCATCTTCAGAGACCCACATTAACATACACACAATTCCTTTTAACCTTCAAGATGCCCTCAATTTAAGCGCTGTTCATTCCGGTAATTCCAGCCTGAGTAGATCCTGTTTTAAAGTCTTATGCAGGGAACAGCGGAGAGGATCCACTTGTACACACTGTGTCCTTTGATTAAAAGACAGTAGGATGACGAGGGAGGGGCTGTCCTGACATTTAAGGCTCCAGAAAAGAGCAGGAGACAAAGCGGGATTCTTCACAGCTGATGGGGATGTGTTGTGGTGGGTTTGGAGGAAATGATTTATAGAGAAGTGTCATTTGGCGTTTAACACAAATGCCTCGCTGTGTGGGGTGCAGTCGTATGGAGGACTGGAGCGGACTTAAATGAATGTACTTATTGTGTGTGTCCATGCTGCTTGTGCTCTGCAGAAGTGTAATGCACAGAGGAGACGACGGCAGGTTTAATTAGCTTCAGGCGGATTGCAAAGGTTTTCAAAAATCACAAAACAATCTGTAGCTGCCTCTCAGCCTCACCAACTGTTACGGCCCCAGGCCTTCAGTTTGTATTTGTGTGTATTTTGCTGGCCATTTTGTTCCTGGTCCCTGATTGGTGGAGCATCCCTTCACCTGGCCCCGCCTCCAGCCTCCTCCCCCTTATTTAAGAAGATCACAGCTCCTGTTCAGGGCTGTGGCCTTTGTGGCCAGTCTGCCAATGTGTCTCATTTGTTTCTGTCACTTTGTTTGTACTAGTACGTGACTTTAGTATGTTGAGACACTCTGTTTTGTTTAGTTGTTCAGTTTTGTGCCTTTTGATTTGGTCACTCGATTCTGTTTGTGGGTTTGTGGTTTTCTTTGGGACATTCGTGGTTTTGGTTTATTTTTGTGTCCCTTAGTTAATCACTCGTTTTGGGAACTCACGTGACCCGTTTTAGCACAAAGCTTGTTTTATGTTAAATCTGTTACGTTGTTTCTTAACTTGGTTTAGTTATGTACATATTTTACTATGTTTTGTTAAGTTAACCCTTTTACACACCTGTTAATTAAACCTTACTTATTTATTCCATTTTCCACCTTGGTGTTTTTTGTTACTTCTCACACCCTAGCAGAGCTGGGTCGTAACACCAACAAATATAATGTTTGGTCAATGTTATTTTAAAAAAGAAAATGAGAAAAACATGAGAATCTAGCACAAAACAAATACAATACTGTGCTTATAGGGTGGTCAGTGAAAACATGGATTTTCTGGGCAACTGCAGAAGAATAAAGAGTCCATAAACAAGCCTCACCCTAATTACAACTTTGAGCAGAAAATGAGAAGCGAAATCCATTTTTACATGCTTTAATGCTCTTAAAAGTTCAGTTTACGTAATATATCTTCTCTAAAAGTTTAAAAGCCAATAAATGGCTCTGTCAACACTACAGCAACAAGCCAAATTCTGCCTTAAAGACGCCGCCCTCTGACCAAGCACCCGCTGATTTATTTATACTTAAACAGCACAACTTTTCCATTCCAGGTTAATGTCTGTCTTATAAATATTTGAGGTGCCACACAGAGCCGGGCAGATGATGGAGCTGACTGTTCCAGCTCCAGTGAGGGTGAGACCCCAGAGGAGAGCGGGCCCTTAATCAACTGTCTAAGGAGACTCATAAAGCATCTGGAAGGGCCCCGCAGGCTCCTCGCTGAGTAAACAATGCCATCACTCTGCCTTCACACCGAATTAAGATATTAGACGAACACGCATGCCATTAACATTTGTATCCACACATCAATATCAGTCAATCTAATCAAGTCACCGCGGTGCCTGTATTCATTAATTATATGTAACTGCTCTTATTTCATTTCCTACAAACAAGAGCGCTTTGGTTTACACCTGCCTGGGCACAGATTAAACACAGGAGCTGGCAATTTTTTGGAGTTGAATGAATTTTTGCAGCTACTTAATCTGATGGAAAGAGTTTATTAGGTTTTCATACAGTAGCATTTTGCAGTTTTTCATCCAAAGAAGAAATCTCTCAGTAAAAGGAACAACTTTAGAACAATGGTAAATGTCTCACCAAAGCCCAGAGCAATTTCAGCTTGAGCTTTGGTAAGAATGGAATGAGTCTGATCTGTTTTTGCTTGCTTGAGTCCTGATTTAGTTCTGCTTTAGTCATAACTGAGTTGTAATGTGGTTTTACTTGGCCCACTGGTTTAGTTTTGGTTGATGCATGACATCATTTTGGCAACCAGCTGTTTCCATATGGGACGAGGAAATCACTACTGACTAAAACGAAGACCGTATCTGAGAGCACCTGAAGGTTTAAGGGTCAAACAAACCAAACCTGTACCATTTGTAAATATGTGTGGCTGAGCTTGGTTCTTTGTCCCTGGCAGGAGTCATGCACCTGTCCCTGAAGGTCTCACTTACAGTCGCTGGGGAAACATGTCGAGAGCCGTGACCAAACTGGAGTGGCCAGGAACCTCCACATCTGTAGGTTTGGTCAGAGCTACTAATCTGGATAATCTGGACCTTTAGCCTTTTTTGTTGATTATTCGGAAGAAACCCCAATCCACCAGATCCACTGAAAATGTACCTTTTTGCTGTGAGGTGAAGAGTGCTACAGGCTGACTCAGTCACCCTCTCAAACTCTGGTCAAACTCCACTCTAGATGGAGAAACTGAAGGCATCAATGAAGCAGATCACCTGACACAAAACAGCATCACACA
Source organism: Scartelaos histophorus (assembly GCA_000787155.1). Classification (NCBI taxonomy): domain Eukaryota; kingdom Metazoa; phylum Chordata; class Actinopteri; order Gobiiformes; family Gobiidae; genus Scartelaos; species Scartelaos histophorus. The sequence continues at coordinate 3,893 of KN503647.1, read as the reverse complement.
TATAGCAGTTAGAAAGTTAACCAAGAACATTTATATTATATTAGCAACATTAAAAAAACATAATTCATCTTTTTACTGCCTGAACTGTTATGCAGATGTTGAGAAAGTGGTTGTTATCATAAAGCACTCCCTAAAGGTTTAATTATAAAATACCAGATGGAAAATTACAGGTGGAAATGATATGGTTTCCTTGGATACTAATGCTTCTGTAAGTGATACTAATTATTTGCACAGTAAGACATGTTAATGAATTAATTAATTAATCATTGCATTTATATAGCACCTTTCCAGACACCTAAAGAGCTTTACAATTGTAGATTCACTCCACACTCGAGGGTGATAAGCTTCTACTGTAGCCACAGCCGCCCTGGGGTAGACTGATGGAAGCAAGACTGACAATCTGCCTAAGGATTTGCCTACAGTTTCTGTGACTGGCGCCCCACTGTGGCACCTGGAATTCCCAGTGGTCTGGCATCCAAGTACTAACCAACCAACTACTAACTAACTAACTAACGGCCCTGCTTAGCTTCTGAGATGTGCCGGGTTCAGGCTTTGACAAGCTCCACACATGCAGATGGTTAAACTGCACTGTCTGACTCCAACCGTAACTTTCTGAACATGTTCGAAACTCAACATAACACAGAATTGAAAACCATCTGTGTGCATGAATAGGTCTGTAAGATTTCAACTGCATTGAAAAGTTTGGAATCTATAACTATTTATGCATAAAGCTAATGCACAGCACAGTGTCTCTAGTGAGAAAACTGCACAAGAGGGAACACATTAAAGAAAGTATATCTCATAAACTATCTTGGTGTTTGGTGATGTATCAACAACTAACATGAAGATGGCCTGATTTAGCACTAATCTACACTGCTGTATGTTCTCTTTCATTCCCTGGTTGCCTCAAAACACTCGGAGAAATAGTGCAGCTTCCATATCCTGTGTATTCCCATTAGCCTCCACAAACTGTCACAAAGTACCTGACTCTGAATGTTTGCCACTCAGCTGAAAAATCGTGAGATGCAGAAGAAAACGTGGTGAAATGTGGCACGGTGGAGCCCAGGGATAGTTCATAAGGAAAAACTGAGAGGATGTGAAGGAAAGAGCTTAACGCTAATCAACGAGGGCAGGCCCCACTGGAGGATGCACAGTCTCTGAAGGAAGCAGACAGAGGTTTCCAGGAAATTGAACAGCTTAGAAAAACACTTTAAAGCTTATGGAGAGATGAGGGATTCAGAGATAAAAAAATAAAAAAATAAAAAAAACAGGAGCTGGCTTGTTATGTGCTGCTATATATGAGCATAGGAATCACAAACACATGGAGTAGCTTTCTTGTTTCTCCTACATAACAGGATCTCACTTTGATCAATGGTTTGTTTTAGAATCTTCTCATATTAAATGAGTCCTCCACATCAGGGTCATTTCCACCATGTTTTAATTCAAAGTTTGGTTATTTTTTTAGATATACTTTTAATGAGAAATCTTTATAATTTCTCAGTGTGCAAACATAACTTTTTATTATCTTGTTTTCTCGTCTGGTTTAGGTATAAATCTAAGGGTCAGTCCAATATGGCTGCCATTCTTAGCTTTTGTGTTGAGCTTTTATGGCGCAGGACCAACTTTTTCTGTATGGAATATAATAAAGTTAGATGGATGTAACCTCTTCATAACCCAACCAAAAACCTTTCAACTTCAACACAAAAAATACCAACCTTTGGATCTTTACATCAGAATGGAAAATGAATTGTATATTTCAAACATATATATCAAAAATCTTTAAAACTCTCTCCTTGGGTCAACTTCACACAGATGAATAAAAGAGTAATAACCTTGTGCTTCTTTTCTAAAAAAAAAAAAAAAGTGAAATTCCCATAGCAGTCAAAAGGCTTGTGGCCATCTTTGACCACAGATTTTTGTATTTCAACATGAGAAATCCCAGTGAAGTGGAGATCGCACTGCTCTAATAGACAGTGCATGTGTTGCCTGAGAGCTGCCAAACATAGACTGGCCTCTCCACGCGCCTTGGCCCGACTACACTTGGTTTACTGCATTGAATCACACTTCATTCTGCTTCACTCTTCACAAATTAATGACAGTTTACAGCCAAATGTGTGACAGAGTGCGGCTCCACGGCCTTATTCTGAACGCTGTATCAGTCACTTTAATGAAACAATCGCCTGCTCTGTGCTTAAACCATTTCTGCATCTTTTCTTCCATTTATCGAACCCGGTCAGAGCTAGCACACTGCTCGCCACCTTCTGAATGGCTCCTTTGTCTGCTTTCCAGCTCACAGACTTTGCAATCATCAACCTGCCTCTACAGCTGATTTACCAATAATCATAGCACTGCTTGTTCCCAGCACAGAGAAATGATCTCAGGGTCACCTATATGGGCCTATAGATGTTTGGATAGAACAGCTGGTAAATGAAAGATCCCGTTGGAAAGCACAGACAAAAGTGCTCAAATAAACAATATGAATATGCGATTTTCTGTCCCTACACTGATCTGGACCGATGCATCCTTAATAATGTTCAACACTTCACTACGATTACATCCCCAAAAATATGGAAGCCTGAAAATTAATTGGAAACAGGTACAGATGAACATAGAGCAGCGTGCGTTTGGTTTGGGTGGGTGCAGTGTGTTGTTCGTATGTGGTTAAGACGTTGACTGTCACTGGGCGTGTGCGGGTGCTACTCCGCCTGCTATTATTACCACACCCATCACTCAAGCCCCCCGTCTACATTATTCATGCCCAAGGGAGTGTGAGGATGTGACCGCAGGTGCTGTGACAACCCTCTCAATCACAACACCTCACTACGTCTGTGCCTTTACCACCCCCCACCCTCAGCTCCAACTAAACAACCAGACCCAAGCTCCGGAGCAGATCACAGGTCCAGTCCAAACTCAATACATTTAAACTCAGAATTTCCCAGACCTGAATAACACATTAGGAGACTGTGATGTAGCTAGTGCCCATTACATAGGCTGGGGCTAGCAAAAGGTAAGGAACAAACAAATGCAAAGTTTTAAAGTGTTTATTGTTAATTGATTGAAAGGGTTTTAGCGATAAACTGTAAAAGAAAAAGGGAATAAGTAAAAGTGCATTTAAGAGTAATTGTGTAAAGGTGGTGGTACTTGCCCTCTTTGGTGTCTGCCCAGGTGTTCCGGCCAAAAGAGTCCCCGGGGAGCCGGAGCACCTTAAGAAGGTTCCAGGGCAGGCAACCATTTTTTGTAAGGAGGAGGGGTGCCCGAGATGTAAGTTTCTTCTATTTAGTATTTTTAAGTAATAAAACACTGCTAATTTAATAAAGAGATGTATATTTTTGTATTTAGAATTGATTGAATTATTGAGCACTGTTTGATATTGGTAATTTTGAAACATTGGGTAGGGAATGACCTGTGCTCCCAATTAAAGGAGGTGCTCTATAAAAGGAGCCTCACCTGTGTAGGAGGGAGGTGCTGGGTGTGGCTGCAGGTGGTTGCTATGCTGGTTTTTAATTTTTGTACGTTTGTAAATATCTTCGACTTTTCTCTGGATTTTTGTGAAATAAATGCACTTTGGGTCTGCACTGAAAACTGGCTCCTCTTTACTCTGTCCTCCTGAGCCGCTGAGGTTGCAATCCGGACATTACAGAGACGCTCACATGTAACAGCGCAGGACAGGAGAGGCTTCAACTGCACAAGGTAAGAAACAGACTGGAACATTTTAGATGAACGTTTGGACATGTATTCATTCATTTTAGATAAACAGGCATGACAAACTACGCTCCCGCCCCCACAGACTCGCTTGTGTCGTTTCATTGTTTTTGTCTAAAGCAAAAGTAAAAATTATGAGCTTCAACGTCTGAGAAACGCAGTTGAAATAAAAAAAATAAAAAAAAATAAAA
>KN503641.1:0-16656 GCA_000787155.1 Scartelaos histophorus | reverse complement strand
ATCTCACAGTTTTTTTTTTTACTTATTTCTATATTTTTTATACATACAGAAAATATATGATGTAAGATATGTGGAATTATTTAGAAAAAAAAAAAAAAATAACTATTTCATTAAACATTTTTATATAAATGTAAATGTAAATATAAATATATATCCTCACAGTACTGTCAAATACATTCCAGCTCCCGTTGATGAATGCTGCCTTTGTGTCCTTGGGCAAGACACTTACCCCCCTTGCCTTTAGTGTCAGTGTACACTGGTGTATGAGTGTATGGGCTGAGTGGTTCCTCGATGTAAAGCGCTCTCAGTGTCTTGAATGTGGAAAAGCATTATCGTATATAAATATGAGACCATTTACCATTTACTTGAGTCATTTTGAAGTGCACATTTTGGCCACTTTTACTTTTTTACTTAAATTTGATCCCTTTACCTTTATAGTTTAGATTATAGTCTAAAGTCCGAATATTATAGGGCAGAAATTAACTAACTTTTCGCAGTAAGTACTACCTAAGGAAAAATTTGGCCTGTAAAACTTGCTCAAAATGCTGTTCCACTTTTTGATGTTTTATAGTGGTATTTTTCAAGTTAACAGTTATCTTTTACATTTTTTTCCAGTAGGGATACTAATGTAACATCCTAGTTTTTATTCCTATATATATTAGTTATTATAGATTCCATGCGATAGACTATAATCTTTCATCCGACACACTAAAGTATATGTGAAAACAGGTCCAGTGGTCCTGTCTAAACATGTAAAAATATATTTGCTAGTATATTTGCTATATTTGCTAGTTTACTAGTAGTATTAGTTGGTTATTTTATTTATTTGACAGAGACAATGCAGCTATACATAGTCAGAGGCAGAGCATGCAGTTTATATGACGCACACAGAATATATATATATATTTCTCCACTCCTAGTTGGGCTTTTCCCTCATAGAAAAGTGTAAAAGCACAATCTTTAAACACATTTTTATCACTGTATAATTTCCATTGGTAGTCAGTCACACCCTCAGTTAACATGTGTCCTTTGTCCCCACTGTCTGTGTGTGTGCGTTGGCAGTCGGTCGTCTGGTGTGAGGACACGATGAGCACAGAGGGACCCTGCCTGTCCCACCGCCGCCCCGAGGAAAACCCAAGACACCAGCTGAAAATATGAAACATGTAATTTATAAAAAACAAGTGAAACAGCGCCAGAATATTTGCACTTTCTCCTCCCCGGGCCCAACATCGTACTCTTATGTACTGTGTGTGTGTGTGCAAGAGACTGAAGGTCTAAAATGAGAATATATTTGTGAAGAAGAAGAAGACAGGCTCACCACTGGAAGAGCTGCAGCTGATTTTGACGCATTCCCTGTCTGATGTATTGTAATGTAAAAACAGTGTTCATAATTTTGTGGATAATAAATTGTAAATTCTACTTTTTCCTATTTCGAATATATTCACCAGTGGAAAGCTTGAAGAAGTGCATTGTGGGTAACAGTCAGGGCTTGACATTAACTGGTTTGCTAACTGGTCAGTGAGTAATTTTGTGCAAAGGTGACAAGCAAATTAGCAATTTAGCCTCCGGTGCAATAGTGGAAATGGGTTCACTGCAAAAACCAATATCAAGGAAAGTTAAAATGACTTAAATTAAAAACATTTTACTTTTGAGTAGATTAAATTTGAAAAGTAAAATGGAGTGGAGTATGTTTTCCTTAATTTAAAAACATTAGATTTTGTTTCTTATTTTAAGGGTAGCAAGATGTAATTTCAGATTTTCAGTACAAAATGTTTTGTTCCATTGGCAGATCATTTTACTTGTCAAATGAAATCTACTCAGATCATAATAAAACATTCTTAGCTAATTGTAACTTGGCAAAATTTTAGTTTTTCAGAGTTGGTACATAATTCAGAAAGAAAGAAAGAAAACAGTATAAATATAAATATAAGTATAAATCTGACTTTAAAGATGTATCATAAAACTCTGCCACCTAATTGTCGTCATGGAGATGTTACTGCTTTGCCTGGAATGTTCCACAGTATGTCATAAAATGTATCCATCATACATTAAATAAATGACAAGTATTTTTATTGTCCAAAAATATCTTAAAAACATGCATTTTCATGGTCGCTTATAGTAACTCGGCCTTATTGTGTCACTTGGTTCTTTGCAAATGGATTGTCGTGCTGTAGAAAATTCCTGGCAAAACAAAGACTTAGAAACAAACAGTTGGAGGACTGTCCACCAGGAAAGTGACACATTGCACCTTTAAGCTATGTTAAAATGTGTTCTATGTCTGAACAGGGATAAATTGTAACCAAGGATACATTTATTCCCCCCATGCATACATACCACTAGCAATTTGGGATTAAACTACACTCAACCAGGTCCAACTAAAACAAGACCAAACTGAGTCTAAATCATCATAACTAACCTGGAGCCAAACTAGGAGTGTTAATGCACCGTCAAAATGGCATCTTTACATTATGAGAAAGTCTGTCAATGTGAGGAGGACGGTGCATAAAATTACTTGGGCCAAAGTGATTAGTGGAACTGCATGAATAACCAAAAAGCTGCACTCTGTAACTTTTTGGTTGTGGGTTCTTCACCTGCTTGTTTCTATGGATATGTCACTGCTCTGGAATGTTCCACAGTGTGACATTAAACAGCTCTACCTTACATTTATTCAGTTACAGGTGGTTTTATGGCTTTATATGCTGTATAGACATTCTTACTGTGAGCGGGGTCACCTCTCCACAGATCTGACCAGTAATTTGGTCTACATGAAGATAGAAAGGTTCATTACGATACTGAGAATCATTTCAGACAATAACATCTCCATGGAGAAAAGCCCTGGGAGACCCTCCACCAGAAAAGTTACACAATGCACCTTTATATTTGACCTTTTGATAGAGCTAATGTTAATGTCAAGTCTTGTAACCATCAAAGTTTTGGAGTCATTTTTAGTGAATCAAATACTTTGGATACATAGGATTTCACAGTAACTATACTTTTAGCACTGTTCCTAGCAAAAGCTGTGTACCATTTTGTGGTGACAGCTGCTGGTGAGACCAGAGCAGAGAAAACACCGTAAACTTTGGGCTTATTCACATTTTACTCAGATCATTTGTAGTTTACAGACGCCATTGCATCTCAACATTATTATCATGGCTTAGTCGTCTTCACCAGCCCCACACTGAACTTTGTGGATAAATGTAGACACAACAGTGAGTGCTTTTGTTGTTTCTGAGTAAACACAATGTCTGTTTATCACCGGTCTCCATGTTCGTCCAAGTGTCTGATCACCATCCTCTTGTTTCACTTACATTTCTTCCTTTCTTTTTACACTAAACAATGTGAAGTTCTAAATGACCGACATGAGCATTCCTATGATTAATATATATTGTGATAAAGCAGGGGGACAGTGTTTTGTTTCTGATTTTTTAAAATAACTCCTTTCTTCATGGACACATGGACTTGCCTGTTTCTCATGTAAAACTCTGTGGTCTGAGAACAATTGGGAAATAAATGAGCACACATGAACCACATGTTTTAATGTAAAACAATAAACTGCCCATATTTGGATTTGTTGTATGAATTAGACAATTCCTGTCTGTTTTGTTCTAATGTTGCTGTTTTTTGTAGACACAATCACATGTTCTTTTACTTTTTTAAAGCAATTCACAAGAAATAATACTTTTCCGTACTCTGAAGAATGGACCATCTTTAAGCATTAAACTAGAGAAATGTGTTTTTTCTATCCATGCCAAAACCAACTGTGAGACAATCCCCCAAAGTGCACCTGGATCTGCTAATGAAAAAAGTATTTCCTTTATTTTTCTAATGTGTTTAAATATTACATAAGCATGTTTTGCTATACAGAGATACATTTGTGTATTAAAAACAACATCAAATTAAGAATGCATCAAAGTAAATGAAACTAAAGCAAAAGCTCTAAAAAGGCAATGTTACATTTAGTCTGAGCTGCTAAAAAGACTCAAAAGATGAAGGATAGGAAGGGTGCAGCAGTGCCCCCTACTGGTCATGATGCAAATGTCCATTTGACATTATTCCACTGACCAAAGATCAAATCAAGATCAAACTCTATTTCTGGTGCTATTTCCATGTTACAAAGGACTCTTTCTCTCTCACCTGTAACTCCAACAAACAATAATGACACAGACACAGTTGCCCAGGATGCCCCTGTGTGTGCTCTGTTGCCCTGTCAGTACAGGTGGTATGTGAGGAGGAAAGTGCCATAAGGAAAATAAGTTGCTCAGTCCTCCCCCTTGTGGCAGCACTCTGCATCAGCACTGCCTCAGAACAAACTTAATTACATTGGATCAACTTCATGAAAGTAGTTTATTTCAGTGTAGAACAGATATTACAAACATTTTATTTTGCTGTTTCACAGCCAGTTAGTGACAAATATGGACCTTAGAGATGGATAACTGTAACTACTATTTTAAAATCCAAATCTGATTTGACACTTTAATACAGCACTCTATAATATGTAATAATCTGTGTTCTTGTGTGATTTTTCTCCTTCTTTGGTGTGCATTGAAACACTTAGCAGCAGATCAAACACCATTACAGGTAATAGGAGAGGCCCATTAGCTTGTGCACTAGCCAAACATTAGCAGTGGGGGTGAGGGGTGCACACTGCTCACCATTTGTTTTTAATGCTGTGGTGAGCCGTACCAGCACCTGCTCGAACAAAGGGTCAGCAAGGTCATCTCCCAGGGGACCATGGCTCTGGGTCAAAGGTCATTGTCTCGACAGGCGTATCCTCCTTAATGGGGATCTCAGCTGCAGGAGTTTGCAGGTGGACACTTACTTAAACTTTGAATTCTCTAAAAATATGTCGTACTTTGCCTTGTCATGCTATAAATCTGACACTTACTGACATAATGCAAATCTTCAATACTGATCTTAAGTTTCTACAGAAATAATGACCCCAAACTCTATTTAACGTGAATTAAATGCTTAAATGGTAATATTCAAAATGTTGACAATATTGACACACTTTTTATGAACAGTTGAAAGTTATTACACAGTATCATTAAAATATGTTAGGTCCATTAAATTGGAAAAAAATGTTTCTATGGTGGATTTTATAACTTCCCATATGCACACTCTTTGGTACATACTTTAAGCTTTGTATTAAAAGTTATTTTCGTGTTTAAAGTTAATGGATTTTGGTTATGTTCCCTTCCCACAATAATTAGTTTAACCTTTTACATTCTTTGTTTATTGGCTCGGAGAAAACCACAGTTAAAAATGGCTTATTTCTATTTCTGGGCAAGTATAAGCTCGGGCATAGCTTTTAATTACAAGGGTGTGGAATATAATAAAAAACATTCGCCTATATCAAAAAGAGCATTACAGCAAAAGAGGACAGTTAAATCAAAACATAAAAAGCTTAATAAATATAAATAACATAAAAGCAACATAATGAGCAGTATAGGCAGGATTAATGAGCTTTTCTACATAGTAATGGGCCAAGGAACAAGGAAATAAACTAGACATTGCGAGATAGGGCCAACATTTAAACTCCAGCCATAAGAGATACAAAGGTTTAGCTTTTACCCCAGAACCAAAAAGTCTATGGTTTGATTCCTTTGTGCAATAATCTATAATCTAATATGGGCTCTTGACTCTACAGCATTATAATTATTAACATATACATACATACTTTTGAAATTCCCCTTTTAATATCATTTATTTTATTATTTTTTTCAATGGCATGGACCTGACTGGGGAGCAGTTGTATTCTTTAATGGAGACTTTATTAGGATGGATGCAGGCCAGCGGAAAGCTGACCTGGAGTCAGTCGATCGAGTAGATTTAAATGAGGAGTTTGAGCAGCTCATTCTGTCAGAGCAGCCTCAAATTCAGCAGACAGGTGTGACCACAGGGCTCACGAGACGCTCCAGGAACAGACTACAGCCAAATACACAGAGAAGACAGGCTTTCCATGTCCAACTGGAACAAGCACAGGTGAGGACATGCAAAACTCAATATATGGATGTCTGGGTGTATTGTGTTAGATTTGTAGATTGGCATTTGATTTCATAACTGTCACTGTGGAAGAGTTTTGTTGCATGTGTGTTGAAAAAGCTATAAAAACTTTGTATTATTTTAATTTTTGTGCTAAAATTTTGCCTTAAAATAACAGTAACTTAATCTGCTTTGTCCACTTTTCTCACTGTAAGATACTGAATTAATCTCAATATTGCTTTTATATATAATAAACCAATCCAATTTTTGTTAGTGTTGTGTATTTTTGCTTGTGAACAGTACTACTACACATTTGTTAAAGTTGTGAGGACTGATACAAATATAAGTATATGAATTATATATTGTTGTATATGGACATGTTCTTTGCAGAAAAGAAGTTAAATGCACTTTCATCTTGAGTGAAGTCTGACCTACACAAATGGCAGCTCCGGAGGTGAGTTCTTTGTTCATCCCAAACAAACGGTGATAAAAATGAAAGAAGAGAAGCTGTGGTGTGTCTGTGGAGCCTTGTGCTAAATGAGTACATTGTGTTTATGATGCTGCAGTGTGAAAATACTGTGCTCCCTGCCATCACTGACCCCTACACGGTCATATGGAGACGCATGTGAGGAACCACGGCCCTGTAGTGTAGCACTGCATGAGTAAAAATACATTTGTAGAATTTTAAATCAAATTATGAATTTGTTCCTAATTTATTATGTGTATTATTTGTTCACACAGTGTTTGTGATTAAAATATGATCCCACCTCGGACTCTCCAATTTTGAAAAAGAAATATTTAATTGAGAAGTGTCTCACGCATATTAGAATTTAACTTAGATCTAGAATTCAAAGTGAAAATTAAGAAGCACAAATCACTTATATAATACTTAATACTTATAATTGTTTAATTTAACCGTTACAATTTTTATTTGAATTGAAAAACTGTCTTGCAGACCTAGGTCTCTGTACTCCACTATAAGAAATATTTCATTGAGAAGTGTCTCAAGCATATTAGAATTTAACTTAGATCTGGAATTCAAAGTGAAAATTAAGGAGCACAAATAACTTATATACTTATAATAATTAATACTTATAATTGTTTAATGTAACCGTTACAATTTTTATTTGAATTGAAAAACAATCTTGCAGCCCCAGGTCTCTTGTACTTCACTGTAATCACTATTTGAACATATTAGTGGTTATGGTAAGATTTCTCTCCGTCCTGCAGAGCCATATGACCCTCCCTCTGGTGACCTCGATCCTGGCCACAGTCCTGGGATCTCTCCAGATCGGGTACCACACGGGAAACGTCAACGCTCCAGCCAAGGTGAGTACACAGGTTACCTAAAGTCACAGGTACCATCCAAATCTCTCACACACAATTCACATCATGCATATTTGTAGCTAAATGAAATGTCTGCAGTGGTTTAGCAGAACAAAGAACAATACAGAGGCAAAGGGGGACAGGGTTAAGGCAAAAGTTCACCATGTCTCCTGTTCAAATACTGCTCCATCGCTGAGATACACCCAATAAAGTCACATATACTTGAAATTTCAACTCACTGAACTCTGATTCACAGCCTTGCACCAAAAATGAGCACATCTTTGACATTTTCCAACTAGACTGAAAAAATTTTGCCCATTTTAGAAGAGTTCACAGTGGATATCACACCAGATAAAGAGTGATATGATTTTCTACACCAATTCAGCCATAAAATGTAATTTAAACCTTCATCGGAAAGCTCATTCAAGTGTTGACAAGATGTAAAGTAAAGCTAAAGTAGACATGATAATATGTTGGTGTATGCCAGGTCCATTTAAACTGTTTTTTAAGATGTGTTGTCAGTTGTTCCAGTGCATGAAATTAAGTAAACTGGAGCATTCAGCAGATGATTAAAACCATATACAATATATAACATAGACTTATCTTATCTCTCCCAGATCATGGAGCAATTCTTTAACCAGACCTGGAGGGCCAGACACAACCAGTCTCTGCCGGAGCACAGCCTGACCCTGCTCTGGTCCCTGTCCGTCAGCATCAAGGACTTTGGAGCTCTCATTGGATCTCTAGGAGTCAAGTACTTAGCAGACTCCTATGGCAGGTCAAACCAACACTGGTTTTGCAGTATCATATTTTCTTCTACATTTCAAACATTTCAGTATTATCATTCTACATGATATCAGTAACAAAAAAGAAAAAAAAAACACCATTGGAAGAGAGAGATTACACCTGAATTAATACTATCTAACAGTTAAATCTTTAAGTCATTAAAAATGTTTTTTCTTTTGTTCAGATTCCTTTGTAGTGTAGAGAATATTACCTGCATGTTTTTGGCTTTTCATATCATTTCTCAATAGATCCATGCAGGGCAATAGACCGGGGAGGACAAAGGGGTCTGTTGTCTCGGGCTCCAGGGTTTTTTCTTGTTATTAACTTTTTACTTATTTACTTATTTTTTACTTATTATAAATCTTAGAGAGGGGGCCATGCTTCATGCCTGGGGCCCTCAAATTTCTGTCTACAGCTTGGATGTATGAGTATGCTCTTTGGTTTCTCTCTTTTGTTTCTTACTAATAATTAATGAAATTTAAATTTAGAAAAACAAACAAACAAACAAAAAAAAGCAATATACTTTCATATATATGGTCAATGGTCACATTTGATCATATTTTTCTCACCTGTTCACACACACATTATGTAGACACTGGGGGCAAGGCAGATTAAGTGTCTTGCCCAAGGACATTACAGCATTCACATGTGGGAGCAGGAATCGCACCAGCAACCGGTGGGTCAGTGGGTCTGACCCTTCAACCAATGATATTTTATGTTGAGAGTGGGATTCAAACTGCCAACCTTCAGATCAGCGACTCTACCAACTATATAATTACTTAATTGTATATTTAGTCCATGTTACGTAATCACCTAAAAAGACATTTCATTTGGACAATTGACTGTCTTCCAGGCGTAACTCCATCCTGATCGTGAACATCCTCTCTGTGGTGGGGGCCTGCCTCATGTTCGCGTCTAAGCTCAGTGAGTCGTTTGAGGTTCTGATCGTGGGGCGTCTGATCTTCGGTCTGTTCTGTGGACTCGTCATGAGCCTGAACCCCCTCTACATCCAGGAAGTGTCTCCCACAAACCTCAGAGGGGCCTTCGCTACGCTCAACCAGGTCTCCTTCGCCTCCGGGATACTCATAGGAATGGTGAGGGATAAAACTAATGAAAAAATAAGACTGAAGTGCATATAGATTGAGACCTTTATTACAGGCATAGATACTGAATCCAGTCAGACAAGAAGTAGACAGAAGTAGTAATGTCTAACAATGTAATAATTAGATAGTCAATTAAAGGCATTTTGAGTTTGGAAGATGTAGATAAACTCAGATTACTCTTTGTGTAATATAGAACAGTATTAACTTAACTTACAGAAAGCTTAACTGACTACATAAGCGCATAAGTTAACAGGACTGGTCCATGCTGCAGGTGGCTGGTCTGGAGACAGTTTTGGGGACAAAGCATCGCTGGGACCTGATGCTGTCCCTGTCCCTGTTCCCAGCTCTGCTCCAGTATGTGGTCCTGCCCTTCTGCCCCGAGAGCCCACGCTACCTCCTCATCAACAGGGGGCAGCACCACCAGGCCGAGGCCGGTACGCGACATGTGCACTACCTGGATGGATTGGTCTCATTGGTCTTTGTTAGAACAATGGGCTCTATTCACAGTTACGTCACAAAGCAGGAAGACGTTTGGAAACATGCGACGACAACTTCCAGTGCAGTTACCAACACTACTACCGACTGTGATAAAACCCACAGAAGTAAATGTCATCAGCGGTTATGAAAACTGAGGCGTGGTTGTAATTGTTGATTAGCCGGACATAACAGAACGGGATGGTGTGTAGATGCTGAAAACTGGGCCTTTTTCAAAATTTTCTTAGATTTTGTCAGACTTACTACCACGAACAGACCTCGGACGTTGTCATCGCATTTCAAAATGTCTTCCTGGTTTGTGACGTAAGCATGAGTAGAGCCTATAGGACAGAGTGTGCGAAACAGGTTTGAAGAACTAATGACAGGAATATTTGACTACTAACTGATTATTATATTATTTTAGATTATGTGAAGTGGAAATAGTATAAAAGTATATTTATTTACTTATTGTTAGTCTGTCAGTGTGGAGTAAAATGAAGCAATATGCAGCTCATTTAGCAGCTGTTTAATGCAGAGGATACATTTCTCAACAATAAAGACTACATTACCGTATTTTTCGGACTATAAGGCGCATCTAAAATCATTACATTTTCTCAAAAGTCAACAGTGGCCTTATAATCCAGTGGCCTTATGTATGACCTTTGGTTGTGTTTACTAACCTTGAACCGATTTTATGTTGTAACATTATGGCTAATAATGTATTACTGGGCGAGTCAGGAGGAGTAATATGTTGGCGACATATAGGGCAACTGTATGGAGCCATAGAAGGGATGTGGTCAATATGAAATAATAAGCGTGGGAACGAATTATAAGGCGTGCACATGAGTTATAACCCGTGTGGACGAGTTACAACCCGTACACACGAGTTACAACCCGTGCGCACAACAAGATCAACGAAAACAAGGATACTGCAGATTCTAATTAGTCAGACATAACGCATAACGCATAACATAACAAAGGCACCAGTTATAACCCGTGTGCATGAGTTATAACCTGTGCGCGCGCCTTATGGCAAAGTGTCCGCACGGGTTATAACTAATTCGCTTATTGCGCCTTATAATCCGATGCTCCTTATGTGTGGACAATGACAGCAATTGACGAATTATTTGATACTGCGCCTTATAATCCAGTGCGCTTTATAGCCCGAAAAATACGGTAATCTTAACCTGGTTGGTGGTTCTCTTACATCCTGTAGTTATGTCCTTGGGCAAGGCACATGTGACAAGCCTTTAGAGCCCTAATGGGGATAAGAAAGTGATGTATTTTTTTGCATTGTATTATAATATTACCAGCATATGCATTTTTTACTATTGTTTTTACCATGCTTATATTTCATTCACTTCAATTAACAGCCGCCTATTTTTTTACTAGTAGGGGAAATGTTCAACAGTTCGCAAAGACGTGTTCATTTCTTTTACTTCCTTCAATAAAACAATAGTAAAATGCATGTATTTGTCCTTAGCCCTGGTGAGACTGCGGGGCCATACAGATAAAGTGTACACAGAGCTGGAGGAGATGAAGGAGGAGGCCAGTCACTCTCAGGCCGGAGTCACGGTGGCAGAGTTCTTCAAAAAACGCCGCTACAAACAGCCCATCGTCCTCGTGCTCGTGGTCAACCTGGGCAGTCAGCTCTCTGGGTTCAACGCAGTGAGTTCACAAGTATTTTATCCATGGGTCCAGAATAATGAAAAGTTACAACAGCCACAAAATATTATATCTTTTCAAACAGCTTCAGATAACAGGAAGCTGGATCTTGTAAATACTGGATTGTAAACTGTAAATTTTTTGTTTTTTTCAGATCATTAATTATTCCACCAGGATGTTTCAAGCCAAGTTTGAAGAAGCCAAATATCTGACTCTGGGGGTGGGAGCGGTCAATGTGTTTTTCACTCTGGTCGCTGTGAGTATTTTTTACATTTACGTCACATTTAAAGCACAGGAAATGTTCATTAAAAACATTTAACTGCACAGAACATGCAAGATATAGAAAACACAGATCACATTTTGAGACATTTTGTTTCTAGTTCTTCCTGATGGAGCGAGCTGGCCGGAGGAAACTGCTGCTCACTGGATTCCTCTCCATCGCTGTGTGCAATTTACTCATGACCATCGTGGACTCTGTGTTGGTAACTATTCACTATGACAACATAATTCAAAATAGATAATAATAGATAATAATAGATAATAATTAGGTTTTTTTTTTTTATTGGATTCTTCCATACCATCCAAACTTTCCTAACTCCAAAAAATAGGCTTTATTTTTGTAAAGATTCAAATTTCTGGTGCACTGTTCTGGTCTATCTTGTTTATATGAGACATTCAAATCCTATAAGCAAAGAGTTATGAATGAAATCAACGTTAAGGTCAAACAAAACTAACCACTTTCCCTTTCTCCACCCTCTCCCTCGTCTGTGCAGCTCCTGGTCCCTGAGTTGCGTAGTCTGCAGGTGCTGTTGGTCTTCTGTCTGATCTCGGCCTATGAGCTGGGCCCTGGTCCCATCTCGTGGTTCATCGCGGCTGAGCTCTTCGACCAGCCTGGGCGGCCCATCGCCATGGCATTCACCAGCATGCTCAACTGGGGGGGCAAGTTTGTCCTGGCCCTCCTCTTCCCTCCTCTACTCGTAGGTTACATTTTTTATACATTATTTTCTGTGCAAAGCATAAATCCATTGCTGCTGAAATTTAGTAGCAGAATAAAAGTAATAAAATGTGTGTGTTATAATGTTTCCTTATCAACGTAGATATAGTTATGTTTTATTTCAATCACACATGTTTGATTGAGGTGAGTTCTTCTCTCAAACAGAAAACACTTTCTTCTACCTTGTGATGTGATGTGGTGATACAGGAAGTGCTCCACTGTGTTTTTAAACTCCATACACCTTCACTAGAATCATTTGGTTGATTTCAGTAGCAGAATTGCAAGAGTTATTCGCACATGAAGGAATTTTCCATAGCATAGAACCTTTAAAAATACAAAAAATAACCAAACCATTTAAAAGCAAATTCGGCATAAAATTCTGATAATACATATGTGTTACTTACGTTCATATTTCAACCAAATTAACTATTAAAACATAGTTAGTACCAAGAAGAAAAGACTGGGTTTCAAAAGCAATTCAAGCCTGAAGGAGAAATATAATTATAGTACTGATTAAAGCAAGAATAATAAATACCTCATCTACTATTGTAACACTAGTAAATTATACAATTAAAACTATTTGTTCTTACTGTATTTATTTTCTATTGCAAAAAGGTGCAGGTTTTTCTGGTGGAGGGTCTGATGCTTTGCTTGGGATGTTTCACAGTATGGAATTAAAAACCTTTTTATCTTCATGGAGCCCAAACCAGTCTAAGATACAGGTCAGACCCAACTGTAATTGATTAAAAAAGTAAGGTCATACTGTGGTACATTCCAAGCAGAACAATTTCCATACAAAAATAAGATGAAGGATCCACTACCGGAAAGTGCATCTTTAATCATGTTTCCTCTGCCTTGACAGAAGCTGTGTGGGGCGTATGTGTATCTGCTGTTCATGCTGGTGGCTGTGGTGGCCTTCTCCTTCACTCTGCTGCGTTTGCCTGAGACTAAAGGGCGAACGTTTGACGACATCGCTGAGGAGTTCAGAGGAGCAGAGGGAATCCCACTCAACAAGACCGGCTTCAACACCTTCAACTGAAGCAGGACCACCGCCACACCGGACGGGAACTTTAAAGGTCCTATGTTACACAAACTCAACTCCTTTGAGCTTTAAGTCATGTTATAATGTTGTTACCTCATCAAAAAACACCTGGAGTTGTGTTTTGTTTCATTCACACCTTCTGAGTAATCCTTTTCAAGTGACCTTTAACCTTTAGTTCAGGGCTGAAATCATTTAAATGATTCTAGTGAAGGTGCATTAAAAAGACACTGGTGCACTTCCTGTATTACCACATAACTTCACAAGATGGAGTTGAGCTTAAATATGCAGGATTTGAGTGTTAAACATGTGTGAATTAAACAAAACACAACTCCAGGTATGTTTGTGATGAGGAAGCTACATTATAACAGATCAGAAAATAGAGTAATATGAGCCCTTTAAAGGTGAGCTGTGTACCTTTTTTAATGGAGGGTCCAGTACCCACTTATGTTCATGAATATGTTGTTGCTTTGCCTAGAATGTTCCACCGTATGACATTAAACTTATCTGTTTCTATGGAGACAAACAGGTGACACCAGAAGCCCAAGATATACTGATCAAATCTATGCACACAGTATAGATTAGATATTTTAGATAAAGATTTGCAGAATGCATTGAATAAATACATTATATGTAAGTTTAATATCATACTGTGACACTAGGAAAAGCAATAACAAGCAGACAGTTGACCCCATACCAAGAAAAGTTACGCGGTGCAGCTTTAAATGCACTGTTAATACTACATCAATGGAAAAATATAAAGATAATTTGGCGCTATTTTGTGGATATACAGCTGGCTAAGACTGGCTAAAGATAAGAGCCTTATGCAGATCCACTTGGATGTAAATGTAAACTAATAACTATGCTGTATCAGTTTATTTTGTACAGTTTCTGTTTATTTGTATAGGGACACTGCCTATTACTAACTCATCCTCAGTTATCCCGTTGTGTATTACTCTTATATGTGTCTAACCAGCTCCTGTCACATCACTGTGTAAATACTACATTGGCTTTCTGTGAATAAAACATCATTATTAGTGATTCTTGTTTTTACTTCACTATGATTCACTGATATTAAATCAATATACATTTAAAAACATAAATAGGTGCACATAGTGTTTTTTTATTCTTAACAGCGTAACTGATGATTGACAGACTGTATGGTGCATTGGTGTGTGAAATCTCACACATGTCCTAAATGATGTCTGAAAAAAACCCACAAATCTGTGCAAATATTGGATTTTAGAACAAGTAACAGCTTTAGCTCATTCATTCATGTTTTAGAATTGATTTTTAATGGATATTCTTTCTCACATAATCTATAGCCCAAGATTTGCAACTTACTTCAACCAGCCAAGAGAAAAAAGGCACTTTTGGACAATTTGGTGTTTTGGTTTAAAAAGGTAAAATTCACCAGATAAGAGTGATAACAATGGACTGAAAAGGTTAAGTGACTTTCAAATAGGATCAACACAATATAAGATGGATATTTCTTATTTTTAAAAGGCTTGGTGAGTTATTTCTCTTGAGGATCAGTGGTCTTTCTGACATTATCTATTATAATAGGAAATTAATAGGTTTTATTAAAGCATTTTACTATTAGGTTGTATTTTGTAACTTTACTACCAAACAGTTGACAAACAGTCAATCAAATCAGATCTTGTTTTCATCATATAGTTATAATCACATAATGTCCACCAGGTGGTGCTATTTGTCCCAACTGTAGCTGATCTAAAATTGTCCACAGTGAGATGGATGTGAGAATGTGGTCGTATTGTGTGGTCGTGTGATTGTTGCTGTTTCATAAACACCCACTGGATGTCAGCAGTCAGAACAAGTTTCCGTCTTTGTAATCACATAAAACACACAAGGTGCTTGCACCTTTCATTTCAGTATTTTCAGAACAGGAAACACAGAGGGAGGTTTTCATCTTACATACTCCCACTTTTCATAATGTCATTTTAAATGAACCTTATCTATGCTTTAGACAGTATACTGCTACATACCACAGATCCAACTATGTCAGATCATGTTTCCATGTTTCTATAACTGAGATCAACACTTCTGTGTTTAACCCACAAAGTGAGATGTGTTTATCTGACACCAGCGCTCCTAACGGCTCATGTACCTCTTGTTTACTCAAGTACACAGAATATGGAGCAGAGTCTCAAGTCTTTTTCCTCCAGTGAGCTTGTTTACAAAAATGCCAGAGAGATACTCATTTTAATGGTCTCAAGAAACCAGTATAAGAGCCACAGTAAGCCTCAGATGGGGTGCAGTTAAATGCAGATAAAACATGAACCAATCCCTATTTTTAGTGCTCAAGGTTAAACATCAAAATTTCAGATCATCAAATCAGATTTACAATGGTATGAAGTATAACTCAGAAATCTCTTGGTGAGCTAAGGGAGAGCTACAGGTTGGAGAAACCTGGTGTAGAGTATAAAAAGTGATGAGGTTTAATAAACTATTTATTTATGCAATAGGGACTGCAGATGGAAACTGGCTCTGAGCTATAATCTGGTGCAGATCATTTCTGCTTTTATGAGCATAATGTCTCTGTACTTTGTCCCTTTTAAATAAAGACTAAACTAACTAACTAACTAACTAACTAACTAACTAACTAAGTATCAGATAAAGGATTGGACAATCAGCCACAATTGTGCTGAAACATTATATATATATTCTCAAATTCTCAATCCTCTGAGTGTGAAGCCTACACACTGCTGCACTAGATTCCTGCCAAACTCACTCTTCAGTTGACACATAAACATCATATTTTCCAGATGTTTGTTCTGAAATTGGCTTTGACTTGAGGTATAGACAGGGTCATGTGTGGGTGCGACAGGTGCGGCAGGTGCAGGGGGGCGTTGCTTGTGGTTAAAGTTTGTTGCCTTTTTGCAGATGCGGTGACCACGTCCTGTCTCCTTTCACATCAACAGCCTGTTTGAACCTGTTTGACTCACCACAGACGCATTTCCTGTCACTGCTGCTGCATTTGCACTGATCTATGCCTCGAATTTACTCTGTACTTTTAATCTATGTTTCTATTTTACTCTGTATTTTTAATCTACGTCTCTATTTTACTCTTTGTTTTAATCTACGTCTCTATTTTACTCTGTGTTTTTAATCCTTATTTCCTCTGTGTTTTTAACATATGTCTATAGTTTACCCCTGTGTTTGTGAAAGAGGTGGTAGTTTGTTTGTTTGTTTGTATTAATTCTTTGTTTATTAAAAACACATACAGTACTTTTGTCTGCTATAAAGTATAATATAACATGGATCAT